>JAIPRM010000444.1:0-15427 GCA_025469315.1 Stegophylla sp. TES_Ste_2020
TGAAATGAAAATGTATCTAAGTCTTTAAACATTTTTCATATATATTTAAGTTTAGTAACTGAGAAGGGGTACCCAAAAAAAATGTATTTGTAAAAAGGGGTACAGTGTTCATAAAAGTTTGAGAATCCCTGGTCTATACCTTTGTGGAATTTGTATGCAATTTGCATATTTTATATTTCTAGAAATTAATCATCATGTCATCAAACATCATATAACTCGCAATCATTTACAGAGTCATTAGGTACATAGTTGCAGATGTGCACTAGAACCAAATGAGCATATTACGTAGCAATTAACGTCGAAACATCGTCCACCAGCGGTAAGTTATCGTCTGTTACAACGTAATTATCTTTTTGGTTATCATTATTTACAATTTTTGGATAGGCCCATGCCGGAAGGTGTAGGGCCTCGTATAAATCATATATCGAAAATTTTATAACATCTTGGCAATATTTTTAATTCTTCTAATTTTATTAAATTGTACTCACTAATCACAATAGCAAATTTTCCTAACAAAATGTAATTTTTGTCCAAAAACTAAAGTTTTAAGTTTTAGATTCAGAACGAAGTGAAAAAACTTATGTTTTTACAATGATGTTTTTTTTTTCTGCTCTGTAAACACTTATTCCTATAGAACCACTGGTCCAAAAGTTTCGATCAGTAACTTTATAGATCCAAAATCGGATCTAGTTGGTACTTTAGAGAGGTTATTTTTCAAATTTCTCAATATTTTTTTAAAAAACGCAGAAAAACTGTAAAAAAATGGACGAAAAACGGCAAAATTTACAGTTACCGGAATTTTCGTAAAATTTAAAATTTATTTTGACCATAACTTCTAGAATAATGCAGATAGAAACTTGAAACTTTCACCAATATCTAAAAATGGTCACGAAAATATATCAAACAAATTTGAAAAAGATTTGATTAATTTTGAGTAAAGTACAGCATTTTGAAAATTTCAGAAATATCTCATTTTTTGATAGTTTTTATGTAATAAAATTTTTGATTTTTGATATTAAGACTCGAAAATTTAATATTATGTCACTGACATATATATCTACTTGATCTAAAAAAATCTCAAAAATCGTTAGTCAATTTTTTTTTTTATAACCGTTTGAATTTAGAATTTTGACTGAATTCGTTAGTTATACCTAAAATGACGCACTTTAACGTACATATAAGATAATTGGTTCAACCGATTGTTTTTAAATTTGGTGTCTATAGAAAATTTCATTGCAAATATTTTGGTGCAATGAAATTTCTTACGGACAAAGAATTAAACATTTTACAAGGGTAAGACTGAAAAAAACTCGAAAGTACGGTAGGTATTTGTTATTCACTTATCTTATCGTACGTATTTTTCCATGCTAAATTTAATACGATACAAGTCGGTAATTACGGTGTGGCCTTTGGACTGCCGCCCAAATACATTTCTAAGAACCACAATGCCTTATCATATATCACATTACACCAGTGGTTCCCAACTCAACATTAGGCACGGACCACTTTTATAAATTTTTCACCGTCACGGACCACTCCCTGATTTCACCCCCCCCCTCTTTATATCACTTATTTTTTTATAGTTTTATATATAGTTTATAATTTCTAGGTACAAAATAAAATCAGAAATACAGGTTATGTCGTGGAAAAATATTTTAACTTATTTATTTAAAAATTTAATTTGATAAAAAAAGCTGATACAAATTTAAATTTTACATTTTACGAACTTATATTAATTAACTTATTCAATGAGAAAAAAATATAACAAATTTATATTATTGAGTATTAATGTGACTTATTAGGGCGCGCTTCTTTTACCAGTTGTGAAATTCTTGGAACGATGCTGTTGCTTAGTGCCAGTCGCATATCATCACTTGGATTCAGTCGATTTCGTTGTTTATTTTTTATAGATAATAGTGAAGAAAATCCTTGCTCACATAAATATGTGGTTGAAAAAACCATGAGGAAACGTAATGCTGTTTGCCGAATGTTTGGATATCCCATGGCCTTTTTGCACCAAAACTCTTCTAAGTTTGTACTATATTCAAACGAACTCTTCAAGTTGCTGTCGTTCTGAAGATCTATTAATTCTTCTTGCATTTCCTCTTGAACGTTATTGACTTCGACAGTGAAAGGATTACGAATTAACTTCTTAACAACATCAGTGTCTACTACGCCATATTCTGGAAAGTATCTGGTAAATTCCTCTTTAAGGACTTTTAAGTGTTCTAATACATTATTCTGAATATCCTCTGTAAAACATTTGTAATGTTCGTCATCAATAAGAACTCGCAGTGTAGGAAATACAGAATAATTTTTCACTTGAGTTTTGTCAATCCAAAGATTTATCTTGCAGACAAAAGCGCGAACTTTATCTTCAAATACGAAAATATTTGCGGAACCTTCAAGTTTAACATTACCAGAACCTTGCAGTTGCAAATTTAGATGATTTAAGTGGGCAAATATATCCGCAAGATATGCAATTTGCATTTCAATTTTTGGCTCACAAAGTTGCTCATGTAAATAGTTCATACCTTTATCGATTAAAAAAATCTTCAACTCCTCTCGAAGCTCAAATAAACGTGCCAACATATTTCCTTTCGAAAGCCATCTTGTTTCAGTATGAAATAGTAATGTTTCATGCTCAGCGTCCATATTTGCACATAATTTTTGAAAAACACGTGTATTGAGTGCACTATTTTTAACAGCATTCACTAACTGTATGGATATTTTCATCGCAAAAGCTAGGTCTTTTGGTAATGTTTTGGACGCCAACGCTTGACGATGTATAATACAATGCGTAGTTAATGTGATTGGGTTTTTTTGTTTTACCAATGTAGCTAAACCTGAACGTGACCCGAGCATAGCAGGAGCGCCATCGGTACAAAATCCAGCAAGATTTTCCCACATTAGTTTATGTTTTTCAAAATAATCAAGAATTATTTTCAGAACGTCAACTCCTCTTGACGTAGTTTCTAATACTTGTGATAGTAATAATTCTTCTTTTATTGTATTATCTTCACTTAAAAATCGAACAAAGATTAGCAATTGACAACATTGTGCTACATCCGTACTTTCGTCACACTGAAGAGCAAACCAGGGAGATTTTTTTATGAGGCATATAAGCTGTTCTTCAATGTCTTGTGACATATTTTCTATTCGCGATTTTACAGTGTTATTTGATAAAGGAATGTCTTGTATTTTTTTTGCTGCTTCCTTACCAAAAATCTCTTCTGTGGCTTTCAACAAACACGGTTTAATCAAAGTTTCACCAATAGTATGAGGTTTTTTAGATTTTGCAATTAATAGGGAGATCTCATATGAGGTATGAAGCACTTTTTCAGAGGTTTCAAATCTCGTACCACTTGTCCCAAGTTTCATTTTTTTAAAGTTTTCCTTCTTACCTTCAAAGAATTCTCGAGAACGATCACTAAAATTTGGGTGGACTGTCTTCAAATGTCGTTCCAATTTTGCAGGTTTTAGTGCATCATTACTGAGAACTGTTGTACAAATCACGCACTGTGGTCTTACTTCCTTATTCACCATAATATCGGTGAAACCAAATTTAATATATTCATCATTGTATTTTCTTTTCGGTGGCATGTTTAATAGTAATATTATAGTATAATATATAATTATACAAACAAATAAATGTTAATTAATCAAACAACGCACAAGAAAATACTTTCTTTACGAAGTCGCGTAATGTACTAACTTACGATGTAACAAATAAATATAATACGAGTAAAATAATAATATAGATAAAATACTAATGAAGATAAAATACGAAATGAGTAGGTAATTCCTACGTGATAATATTATCGATAGATTATGAGACATAACTATTAATAGTTACCGTAATATAGTAGTTTAGTGGAAAAACACAGATAAATATTTATCACAATTCAGCTATACCCGCATGACCGAATGTTATTTATATCCGTACATAAATTGTCATCGGTCGCGATACTGTGTTATCTGGCTGTTAGGCGCTAAGCCATTACCAATAAAAAATATCAAGTATAATTTCGCTAATTTTTTTAAATTTTAATTTTTTTATTCGCGGACCACTTAAGATGAGTCCACGGACCACCGGTGGTCCGCGGACCACCAGTTGGGAACCACTGCATTAAAGTATCGAGTTTTATTTTATCCTACAAATAGTGGTTCTGCACACATTACAAAAAAAAAAGGGGGAGGGAGCAATGCGTTTCATTTTGTAGAACAAGTAAGTACACCACACGTTCTTTGTAACGCTCTGCAGAGTCCACCACGATAAAAGGTCATCATTGATTACGAAACGTGTCGGAGAAGTCGATCCCCTGAGGAAATATAGACACAATATGTGTTCACGAAAAATTTCTGATACACAAGTATAAAATATCGAGTTGAATAACCACAACATTGCCAACGTTCGAAACGAATGTAATAATGATAACGACGATAACGATAGGAACCGCGTCGGATGATTGATAACCACCACATGATGATTACACGTTATGTGGTGTTTTTACTAAGACGACAATACTACGGATTTATCATCGAGCGCAGTGTATAATATTATGAGTACAATTACTTAATACGGCTAATGCACACGGATACTATTATAATTATTATTATTATTATTATTACTATTATAGATATATATATATATATTATTTTTATATTTATATTACCCACACGTTCGCGTATTTAGGTAGGCACACCGACCGAACACGTGTATATTATATTTTATAACAATTATGGGACTAAGGATTTATAAATATGGGAATTAGCGTGTTTCTCATTATTAATCATCCATAGACATAGTCGAATAATAAGGATATATGCTGCTCCATAACACCAGGAGTTGTATGCGATTGTACCTTTTTAATTTGCATAATATAAATATAAGTGCATATTTCACACGATTTTCAATACTTAATTTGAATTTTTTTGATAACAGGAAAAAAAAAATTACTTTAGAGATTAGATATTATTTGATATTTTGATTTTTTTTTTTCAATTTCAAGCATAAAAAGCATAAAGTTTAAACAAATGAAACAATTTGCATATGCAATAGAACAAGAATCGATAATAAATTCACTGTAAATTAAAATTTTTAATATATTTTTTTTTTACTGTAAAATTGATGTTTTATGAGAGTTTATTTCAGAATTTTCGCATAATGCATGCATATTTTAAGAAATTTTAAAGCTATAAGTCCCTAGCCCAAGGGTCGGATTGAAATTTTATACACAGCCCTAGGCTAAATGAGATACGGGATCCTTTATTAGTTGAGATATTATATGTCGTGCCAAATATGATTCTCGGATACCTATAAACTGTTAACTGAAATACAAACTAAGAAGTGTAATAAAAACATAATAAATAATACATCTAAAAAGAAAATTAACGATATTATCCTCTCAAGTTTTAATATTAGTTTAATTCATTAAATAATTAAAAAAGAAAAAAACAATAATGTTCTATGGATTTATTTTAATGTGTTGGAAGTTTTTTTTTTTTTTTTTTTAACGAGTTTGAATGATTTTTGAATATACTAATCGTACACTATGTTTATAATTAGAACTAGGGACTTATAAATAGGAATTGATTTGTTTTTCAAAAACCATTCGAAAAGTATCTCAGTAATATAGAAATCTGTTTTACAACATAAGGTGTTATATGGATTTTTTTTTTAATTTGCACACTTATCTCTGTTTTCGATTTTTAAGTGCATATTTTGGTTATAATCGAATTTAAGTGCATATTTCGCATATTTCTCAATATTTAATTTGAATCTTCTTGATATCTGAAAAAAAAAATGGATTACTTAAGAGATTGGATATTATTTGATAGTTGATTTTTTCAAAGGCGAGCTAAAAAAGCATAAAAATGAAAACAATGAAAGAACGCATAAATAATAAACAAAGAATCAATAATACGTTTATTGCAAATTTACATTTTCAATTTCTTTGGGTATTTACAGTATAATTTATATTTTATAATAATTTGTTAGAGGATTTTCGCATATTTTTAGGACGTATTAGTTGGTAAATTGTATAACATATTATTTGGTACACTTTCGGACCGTAAATCTATGTATATTTTAAGGAATTTCATAGTTACAAGTCCCTAGCCACCATTGATATTAATAATAATGAGTATCGGTGTATATTATTATGTATTGATTAAAGTCGATATTAATACAGGATAAGTGTGTTCATAAGATAAAAAAAAGAAACCGACCACGAGGGGCAAAAAAATGCGGTTATGTAACACGCGTAACGAAGCGCGTACAATCGGTGCACTTTTTAATAAAATATAATATACGCATATAATTATTGATCAATTACTTCCTTTATTATTATGTAGAGGAGCTCAATTCTTCTGCGAACACACTACCAAGTACACACTCGCAATTTGCTCTCGTAGAGTATGTACATAATATATATATATATATATGTATATGTATTATAGGTGTACGTTAAGTTATGTACGATCATTACACAGTATTATAATTAGCCGATTGTTTTTAATGAATAATAAAATGTAAACGTCCGTAGATCGAGTTGTCGTCTACACATACGTATAATATAATACAATGAATATTGAGATATTGAGTGTGTGTGTGTGTGTGTGTGCAGTAAAAATGTATTATTTAAAGTGCATTCAAACGTTTATTCATCTGCACGTGAAAATAAACCGTTGCGTTTCCGTCGCGTACTACGCGGTACGAATGGAATTCGAACGCAGCGTGTTTGGACTTTACAGGGTGTCCCAGTGATAGATGTGACAAATGCAATAACTTTTTATCTATTACTGATTTTAATATAATTAAATCATTCATTTAATATATTAACATGTGACCTAAGACAAGTCATTTTTTGAATTTCACAATTCTTCAATTTTTTTTTTTTTTTTTTTTTTTTGCAAAAAACAACTCAAAATTTAACAAAAAAAATTCGGAAACCATAATTTTTTGTTCCGAACCTAATGAAAATTTAAACATAGATAGACAATAATATAACAAAGATTTTGGCGCGAGAAAATGTTGAAAATGTGAAAAAAAATGTTTGGACATTTTTTTCCTTTATCTATTAAATAAAAAAAAATAAAGTAAAGTATAGACAAGAAAGCCGAACATACTCGCACCACAGATAGGTATTCTTCGCTCTTCAGGTCAGATACTCTAGGTGGGTTTGATGAAAATGACAACTATTATATTGTTCTTTATATTATTTTTCATCTTTTGTTCAGAATCGTGTTATTGAAGAAATTATTTAATCGTTTCTTTAAAATTCTATTAACCCTCCAAGACAGCAGTGGTTCTTAACCGGTGTCTCGCGGAACATAGGTGTTCTGTTTATTCGGGTTAAGTATTCCTCGAAAAATTTAAAACTCAGTTGCAAACAATACATAAAAAATATTAAACGACATTTTTAGTGTCATAGACTTAACATTTTGAATTTCATCGATTTCTAAAACACAATAGTATAAGACAAATAGGAGGAAATCGGAAGGGCTTGTTTAGCCCCCAAAACCTGGTCAAAGCCCTTCATATTATTCTTCATGAATTGCTTGAGATCAATTTTATCATGGGGCTAAATCAAATAAAAGAAAATCATGTTACCCTTCCCAAAATGTTTATCTGTTTATCCGGCCATTGGTCAATTATATTATAATCTTATAAAATTATATAAAAATATTATAAAATGATAAGTGTTCGATTATTAAGAAAAAAAAAAAAAGGTTAAGAACCACTGCTCCAAGAGCATCCGACCCGAAGAGCGAAGAATATCTTGTCTATACTTTATTTCTCTTTACTTTTATTACTTTTTACGATCGTCCCGTAGCTCACCTATGTTAGGTGATGCGTGTGCGACGTAATGATGCGATATTTTCGGAAAAATCCAAATAATCCCAGTCCGGACAGAACTGCGCTAGGGGATCCACCAATCACGCGTATACACCACGTACAGGTACCGTTTTCAACGCGTCATTAAAAAAAAATAAAATAAAAATAAAAATAAAAATGCGATCCACCGACAATGACCCGTAATGGATTTTTCTCGAGGGAGAGAGGTCCGTTTCGATTTCGTTTTCATTTTTTTTTTTTTAAATTGAAAAGTTCCAAACCTCCAGACCGGTGCGCGTGTTTTAATTGAATAGTAGTCTACTTTTCGACCGCGCACAGTCGTACTTACACGTCGTACAATATTATTATACACATTAAACGTAAGTATTACACGTACGGATTTCACAGACACTAATACTACTACTGTAATAATATTTACTACTACCACTACCACTACGTTTCTATCGTCGTCTCCGTCGCCCGGGCCGCGGGTATTTCGTAATTCCCCGTAATATTTATACGCGCGTACTTATAATACTTCCCGGGCAAATGAGGAGTCGAGAGAACGAGGACAAACTCCGCGTGCGGCAATCGTACTCTATTATAAATATAATAACGACTCGGAATCGCCGCCGCGAGATTATGCGCGATTTTACGTATATGATACGCAATATTATTATAATATGAATACGTGGCTGGCACGCACGTAGGCCGTGTAAACTCGCAATGTGGCAGCAGAAGACTGAACGCGGGACAAGACTTCCGCTCGACTCGGAAATTCGTCAATTTTCGACTGTGGTTAATGTTTTCAATGGTGGTAAAAGAAATATAGCTCTGAACAACGACGTTCAATATCGTTTTTTTTTTCCCTCCATAAATAAGTGTTGTCGATGAATTATTCTATTTTTACTGATTTCCAAAGCAACAGAGCCGTGTTCGCTTTATGGCAGTGTTCGTTTTGATTTTGTTTTTTAGATTTTGAGCGGAGCAAATGTTTTTACTATTACCTAAGTACATACTTTTGCTAACAATAGCAAATTGATTTTTACAAAAATATTAATTTTAGATTCTGAACGAAGTGAAAAAGTTTAGTGTTTTTACAATGATGTTTATTTTTATTTTCTGTGTACAACTTTTCGTATGGAAATACTTGTCCAAAACTTTTAATCAGCTACTTTTTGAAACCGAATTCGCCTCTAGATGGTACTTTAGAGTGGTCATTTTTTGAATTTCTCAATTCTACATTTTTTTTTTTGGAAAAAACTAACCAAAATTTGACAAAACGACTCGGAAACCATAATTTTTTGATCCGAACCCAATGAAAATTTAAACATAGATAGAAAATTATGCGAGAAAGATTTTGGCGCAAGAAAATTAAAACATTTTTGGACATTTTTCTAACATTTTTTTTTTCTCATTTGTTCTTTATATTATTAACTTCTTTCGTTCAGAATCGTCTTATCGTCTTAATCGTCTTAAAAAAATGATTTATCGTTTCTTTAAAATTTAAGACAATTCCACCCATCGTGCGAAGTATGTCCTGTTTTTTTTTCCTCTAACACTTTCTTCAGACGGAAACACCTGTCCAAATATCTCGACCAGCTGCTTTTCGAATCACAATTCACCTGTAGAGATGGTACTTTCAACAGGTCAGTTTTCAAATTTCTCAATATTTTTCACAAAATTTAAGGAAAACTCTCCGAAATTTAACAAACAAGATTCGAAAACCATCTTTTTTTAATTCTAACTCCACGACAATTGAAATATAGGTAGACAATAATATGAGAATATTTTGTCGCAAGGAAATTTTTGAAGAAATGTGAAAAATAATACTAGAAATGTTTTTCTAACACTTTTTTTTATTTTCTTTATTTAATGGATAAAAAAAAAAAAAATGTAAATTGAAGTAAAGTAATTTGTGAAGTGTAGACAAAAAGGACACACACACACACACACACACTTTGCACCGTGGGTATTCATCGCTCTTCAGGTCAGATACTATAATATGTGAGCGTGTGTTGAAAACGACGGTTATGTGACTGTTTTCTTTACATAACTAACTTTATATTTCGCTCAGAATCGCGTATTATCAGAGAAAATGATTGATTATTGTCTATTTAAAATTCAACACACCCGCCCAAGACCCGAGTAGTGGTATCTAACCGAGACGATAATAATAATAATAATGAGTATAACTCAGGCGCGGATATCGTATTACAGAGCGCGTTCGCTGCACGATTATTATTTTTATTATTATTATTATTATTATTATTACTACACGAAACGCACAGACGCGGCTTTATTATAATAATAAATATTTTTACGGTAGTATTAATTTTCGAAACGCGTTCGAGTATTATTATTATTATTATTATTATTATTAATCTATTCTCGTGTCGTTTAATTTTACACGCGGTTTTCAACCACGGTTTTTTTTTTCGCTTCAATTCCCATCCGATCATAATATATCGATCGAAACTTTACCGTTGCATTCAGGACTCGTACAACTAGTAACAAGACACGCGCCTCGACCGAGTTTTCACGACGTCCAAAGTCGATTTTCTACCACAAACACGGAGTTTTTCGCGCGAGCTCGTCGTCGTCAATCGACACGCCAATGCTTACGGGCGGCTATAATATTATAATGTCTAATCAATTCCACCGGCACTGCCACTGCCGGTTAGGTCACTGCCGGCTTCAGTCGACATTTTGTTATCAGATCGGTGTCTTACACGCGCCGCGCACTGTTTACAATACATTGTTCTCTCGTGCAGTGTACGACACGCGTAGACGCCGTGCTCAAATCGACGTACCTAACTAGTTTTTACAGTAAAATTAATGTTTTATAAGATATTATTTTAGCATATTTTTAGACCATATTTCGTAATTTTCATAGCATACTTGGTACATCTTCTATAGAGCATAAATGCATGCATATTTTAAGTTTTTTTTACAGCTATAAGCTGCCCTAGCCTTAACTTATTTTACACAAAGCTGGTCTTACTTACCTCTAGATAAGTCCAAAGACGTGACCCGACCTTGGACCTCGATCTCCGTGTGCGGCGTCTCGGTCCTCGTGTCCCAGAACCGTATCCTCTTGTCGAAATGACCACTCATGATGGTCGTGCCTACCGTGTCCGAGGTGACTAGGTCGTTGCAGCTGGAACCCGCAAACTTGGTTTCTACGCCTGCGCGAGCGTACGACATTATATTATTATTATATGTATATAGTCTCGGCGACGACGTGTTCGATAAAACAATAACATAATAATAATAATAATATCAGAAGTACACGTCGCGTCGTACATAATGTTATTATCAAGTACAAACTGCAATACGCAATAAAACCGACATTTTATTGTGTATTACCACCTGTTGTAATAGCACGAGAGATTATGACGTGTTCTCGAGCACATGTTGTCAATTGGACGAAGACCAGTAAGATGGGAGCTTGTAAACTCCCCTAAATGAAATGTTATAAATTCCCCCGATAGTAAACACCCCTAAAAATTATTTTGATACTGTATTGCTTTGATGTAAACTCCCCTAAAAATTATTTTGCTATCGTGTTACGTATATGTAAACTCCCCTAAAATTATTTTACTTCTGTAGTGTTCATAATATGTAAATTCCCCTAAAAAAGGTTATTTGATTTTTGTCAATTGCAAAGAAACTAGCGTTTGGCTCGACAAGCGGTTAACATAATGATTCAACAATAGGGAAGCCAAACCTAACTGCAAAATCAGAGTCAAATCAATTCGTTTATAATATTACATCTCACTCATTATTCAAATAAATGAAATATTTTTTAGCAATGTAAAATAAATACGAACATTAACATTAAATTTTTCGCTAATAACACAGTGATTTATTGAACTTTTAAAGTTGTAATTTTGAATGCGTTCAAGAAAGATTTTAAGTGAATTCGTTAGCATTCTACGTAAATTTTGTTCAAATTTTTTTTATCAGCATATTAAGTGCGCGTTTTTTGAGATTCAATAAGCATTTTTCAAGGGTCTTTATACTCTGCATTAAACTCGGAGCTCTATTACCACCAATAAGGTCTGTATTACGAATGTGCTGTGATTTTTTATTATTTTAACTATATAAAACGTAATAAGTCTATACAATAAGTATAACAACGAAATATTGATCTACGAGTATACAATTAATTATTTTAATAGTTAAAAGCACTTTTGATAAGTCCAAAGGGGTCAAATGTCTCATGTTTCCCCCCTCCAAGCGCCTATGTACGAAGGTACACAATATATGTGTTCCATTCTGACATTATATATACGTATATTCGAGTTTCGATATGCGAAAAAAAACGTTTAACAAGATGCACGATAAAAAGAAGGGCGTAGAGCGGGTTGGTGTACACTCACATGCTCTGATGCGTAGATCGTATATCTTCAGCGTGCGGTCGTGGCTGCCGGTCACCACTTTGCTCGGTTCGCCCATGAACTTGGCAGCCATCACTTTGGCACAATGTCCGGTCAGTGTGTGCTGAAACAATACACGAGCCACATGTAAAACTTTACACTGCATATTTAGAATATAATAATAAACACATTGTAAACAAACACAATATAAGGGATGGAAAAAAAAAAACATAATAATCTATATATTATAATCTATGGAAATTCCTGATCAGTGTATATCAAATAAAAACATATTTATGTTTTTTTTTTTTTTCAACACTGTTAGTGCTAAACAACTTCTAAAAAAATAAATAAATAACAGTTATTGTGATAATCCTGTGAAATTTACAAGAAATACTATTTTTAAAAATAAAACACGGATTTGAAGTAATAACCATTGTAGATCCTGAGCGATGCGAACTAGCTAGTGTTTTTACAATGATGTTAATTTATTTATTTTTTTTTTTTCTGTAAACATTTTTTAGTGTACAAATACTTGTCAAAAGTTATTACAAATAATAACTTTTTGCCACCAGATTTGTTTTCATATGATTCTTTAAACAGGTGTCATTTTTCGAATTTCTCAATTTTCTTTTGGGAAAAACTACACATACATAAATTGGCAAAAGAAAAACTCGAAAAGTATCGTTTTTTGATCCAGACATTACGAAAATTTAAACACATAGACGGTCAACAACATAAGAGAAGTATTTTGGCTCAAATTAATTTTGTAGATGTGGAAAAAATTTAGGATAATATATTTTTTTTCTTTTTAACACTTTTTCGTGTAGAAGTAATTGTCTAAAAGTCACGACCAGCAACTTTTTGAAACCGGATTCGCCTCTAGATGGTAATTTAAAGGGGACAGTTTTCCAAATTCTCAATTGTTTTCCCGTAATTTGGGAAAAACTATCCAAGATTTTTGACAAAAAGACTCTGAGATTATTTTTTATTTTATTTTTAAAATTCTATGTTTTTTTTTTTTTTGTTAGAAGTCATTCAGCACCAGCCGCATTGGAGAAAATGTATGGAATTTCATGTAGATTACATTTTTTTTTTTTTACTATATATTATTATGCACTCAACGTTATAGTAATAAACTCCTGTATTTTCTAAAATATGCTGCACACGAACGTCTTATATACACGATTTACGTGTAAAGTTATGTTTTATGTTTACCGCGGCTACCGTGAGTGCGAGTGCACGACGCGTCACCACCGCCACCGTAGTAATTTTGCACAAACCTAACCTAACCTATTATGTATTATAAAAATGTACAATTTATAATATTTTATAATAATATACTTGTACTAAGCCGTGCTAGTGTAGTCGGGTAGCCCCACACGGTACAAGCTCGTTCGCATCGTCCGCCTAACTGTATTTATTCGACAAATTGTACATATACAGGGTGTACCAGTAGGATGTGAAAAATGCAATAAATTTTGATTCAATAACATTTCTAAACTTATTTTTTCGTTTTTAGAAAATTATTTCTAAAGCACTGACGAATATATATTTTTTTAGGACCCAAATGTTCAAATTTGAAATTTTATACTATAGTTTTAGAAAAAAAAAATTCAAAATAGCCATTTTGTGAATCTAATTTTTAAAAAAAAAAATATTGGTGTTTAAAACTTTGAGCTTAATCAGTCCATTTTTTAGGAATTTTTTTCTTTTAGTTTGTGAACAATTTAACTATTTTATCAAAAACGTCTTAATAATGGTAATATTATTGCGTCGATTAGTGATATAACGACGTGTACGAAAAAATCGTTCAATTAATCACGAAATAAAGAAAATCGTAGAAAACAAATGGATTACCATTTATTTTATAGATTTAAGCACAAGTATTTTTCTAAAAATCGCGTTTATAAAAAGGATATGCGAGCCGTCGATGGGGTTTGTTGCAGCTGCTGTAAAAACCCGATATCTCTCCACCACCGCGGTCTACGGGAGGTTAATGCATCTCGTGTGCAATATCATAGGTAGGTGTGCACCCATGACATGTAATTAATTCATTTATTTCTTTAATGCGCGCGCGTCATTGTTCGTCACGAGCACGAGGCCGGAAAATACACGCGTCATAAATGCACTCATACGTAGGTGTACACAGAGTGATCCAAAACGATAATATTATATCAAGGGTCGGAACGTATAATAAAATTAATATACAGGGTGTGTCTCTTCGGCGTGATATGACAACAAATGCAATAACATATTTTGTTCTATTAATAACGTTAATCATTTTTTTTTTTTTTTCAGAACTCAAATGTTCAAGTTTGAAATTTTTCGCAACAGATTTAGAAAAATATTTAAAATAACCGTTTTGTGTAAACCTGATTTTTAGAAAATAATATTGGTGCTTCAATCTCCAATATAGGTTAAATATCCATTCATTTTATACGATTTCTTTTGAAATTATTCACACACTTAAAAAAAATAGTAGGAGATGAATGGAGACTAAGCATCAATATTTTTCTTAACTTCAGATTTACAAAATTATTTAAGATATTTTGATTTTTTTCTAAAATTGTAGCATACAATTCCAAATTTTAAAACTTCGGTCCTAAATATATATATATATATATATATATATATATATATATATATTGCTGTAGCATAATTTTGTAATAAGAATTTTCATAAAAAAAATAAAATAAAAGTAGTCAAAAATGTCTAATAGAAAAAAGTTATCGCATTTGTCAAATCATACTGGGACACCCTAGCTGTATAAGACAAATATTATACGTGTATAATATAATATGTATAAAACGTGCGCTAAAAGACCGCTTAATTTTATTAGTTTTAAATTGTATTAATGTTTTATAAAAGTAAAAGAATAATCAATAAAACGAGTATTGAATACTTACATCATACTACTTAAAGGTATTTGTTTTGTTTTAAATTTATTTACACTCTTTTATGTTCATAATAATTTACAAGTCGTTTGTATTATTTAATAATGTCATTTTGTTGTATTAAGTTAGAAGTTGATTTTATATATATAAATATTTCATATTAATTCAAAAATTGATTATTATTTTTTTAGATTCCGAACAAAGTGAAGAAGCTAGTGTTTTTACAATGATGTTTATTTTTTTTTTTTCTGTTAACACTTTTTCGTATAGAAATACTTGTCCAAAAGTTTCGATCAATAACTTTTTGA
>JAIPRM010000444.1:15527-56694 GCA_025469315.1 Stegophylla sp. TES_Ste_2020
TTATATAATTTTTTTTGTTTTTAGTTTATACTAAAATTAAAATAATTATAATGGAAAATTTATTTTTTTTTTTTTTTTTTTTTATCAAAATATTTGTAATATAACAAGATTTAGAAATTTAATTTATTATATAATATAATAATTCGATAGATAATAATATATAACATAATCATATTAGTTAATTTTTTTTTCTTTTCATTCCATCAATATAATAATAATATAATAAATCCATAATTGAATTAAATTTATTAGAAAAATAACATAATGATATTACATATAATATTCTTAGTTCACATTGCCCGGGCATGACCACATTGACCGGGCAATGTGTACATTGCCTGTAACATATATATACATAATAATATATCGGCTCGGCTGCCGCCGGTGTCGTATAACGCGACAATATAATATTATTATAACGTCACGCGCGTCCGATGATCGACAAGAAAAAAAAAATCGTCGAGGCTCACAGTTATCGATCTCCTGCTGGGGGGGGGGGGGGACAATGGAAATGTGTTCGTTTTGTACACTGAACGCATACATGCCGTAAACGTACGCTACTGCACGCACACGTTTTAAGCGAAAATGGTATATTACACAAATTCGTGGGTACAGACGAGATAGCAAAATAACGATAAGCGCGCCATTAACGGTGCTCAGGAGGCGCGTTAACCTAATTTTGTTGCGACGACGGCGTGATGGAATATACTGGAAATCATTATTATAATAATATACCCGCGATCCGCTGTTCCCGACCTTGCCCAACTTGCCCATCTTTATCCAATACAGCTAATCGCCTCACAAATCCTATAAATGGAATCCATTTTTATTTATTTTTATTTTTGTCTAATAAAATCTGTACTACACTTTTTCAAAACGGTCGTGACTTACGCGAGAAATTCCACGTAGTAGTTAATATGCACATAATATCAACAAGTGTCAACGCTTCCACCGGAATTGAGAAAAATTTGATTTTACTGCAGTTAATAATAACGTACATTATACACAATAATTATTATTAAAATAATACACTGAGGTATAATCGTAAAAAGAAAAAAGTAAAACACTTAAGAGTTTTTAAAAAAAAAAAATTTTAATCATTGTTCTGTTGTGAAAGAAAAAAAATATGTTAAAGATTAATCACATATATGCAAATCTATCTTTGTACATGATCTTTTATTTATTTTTTTAAAAAAATAATACTCGCGCCTATATTTGGGGTCATTGATAAATGGAAAAACGAAAAAAAAAAAAAATTAAACCTTTTTAACTTTAAAAAAGTCTAAAATGTTGAGTGTTTAACTTTTGGCACAACGTGTACCAAAACTCTATGTTTGTGCAATATCCATTAAAATATTCAAAACTACTATGTATAGTACATAGTTTTCATTCTTTCAAATTTGAAAAACAAATGTATTTTTAAATTTTCTAGAATCTGTGAAAAACAAAACACATTCAGTTTTTTTTTTTTTGAAAAATGGTGAAAAAAATATTTTGCTATCAAACTCTTAAGTAACTATGACAGCTATATTTTGTACACGGCATAAAATGATTTAGTTATTTGTCTCAAATTATAGCACGTAAATTAATCGCTAGAGGGGCGGAGAGGGGAAATATATCAAATGAAATTCATTTAGTTTTTTGTGCCGAATTAAGATGTAACGGCATAAAGTAATTACAAGACGAATTAAGCAAGAAAATTAGTAATTAATGCCAATTTATAGACAATATGCAGTCAATTACTTAATGTTGAGTGTAATACGTAACTGAAACTGATTTAAATGAAAAAAATAATAACAAGTTCTGATAACTACTAGTATAGATAGTATAGTATATATATAGGATAGACTAGTAGGTCGCGGCGGCAAGTGTACAAGACGAATTATATATTTAATGCAGTGTAAACATTGAGTATAATAACGTTACTTAAGTGAAAATTCGGAGGTACAAAACAAAAACAAAAAAAAAAAAAAAAAAGAGGAATAGCGTAGGATTCGAATTATGATGGCAGAGTGTAGGTACACATATTTTGTCGTACGCTATTTCGAGTTAGGTATTATATATTTTTTTTTTCACGTTTTATTAACGGTAAAAAGTACACGGCGGATTTTCGTAACCACGCACACACACACATACAACATCGAGAGAGTAATACGTATACTGACTGACTGCAGCGGTCGATTTATAGTGTAGTAGTACAATATATTATAATTGCATGTGGTTTATGTTATGCAAATTGTACATAAGATATTAAAATACGGTAATAATAATGATTTGAATATAAAACAAATTACAGTGTTCTTTAAAACTTCTCAAAGAGAGGGAAATATTCGGAAATGGTCATTTTTTTATCGAAACGTAACACTGTAGACCTCCTTCTACCACAAAAAAAATCCCCCGACACTCATCCCTATATAAAAATAGCCTATAACGTTTTACACGTATTTCGATTATCTCAAAAGTTATAACTCTTAAACTTTACAGCAAGATTTAGATTAGAGACTTCTAACTAAACAAATAATAATTACATGTTATTAACCATCAATAATAAATTTGTAGATCGTATAATAAAATGATATTTTTAGTATAGCACCTGTTAACAAATGATATACTAAAGAACTTGTAAATAATATATTTATATATATATATATATACGTATATATATCTTCTTTGTTATTATTTACCTTATATGTTCTCTTTGTCTACTTATGTAACTTATTTATAATTTTATTATGTATCTTAGTTTCTAATTTTGTTATTCTTATGTCAACTAACAGTATGCGAGAGGGTCCCCACATACCATATTATTATTACTGTGCTTACGTTTACAATATTTTTACGTCCGTTTATATTAATAAATAAATATACTGAGAATACATAAAAAACAGTGGTTAACCAAATTATTATCATATCATTATTATTATCAATAATATTGTTAGTAATTGTAAAAAACTTATCAATAAACAGCTGTTTAAGTATGACTTTTATAAAATCCTTTACCGTGATGGTAAAGCTCCTTAAAACAATAACAATTCACGATTTACGGGTTCTGAGTAGCGGGTCATAATACCATTATTCCAGCCGCCGCACAAAAGTCAATAGTAAGAGCAACATTTTACTTAATAACAAACTCCCTTAATTAGTATTTCTATTTAAATTCAAAAACTGCTTGTGAGTGACGCGCGACGACGGGTATTATAATATTAATCGACCGGTTTTAATATTTGTGCCGAACAACAGCAACTGGTGATACTGCTGCAGCGGTAATAAGAATTTTGTATTTAAGTACACGAAACGACTGGTCAGCGAATTACGCGTAGGCCCGTGTTAATGGCCTTTCCAAAGATGTATAAAACGTGTATAACAATATACAATATATATGTATATACACACTGCACTGGGTTCGCCGTGTCCCACACACGAGTAATTTTCGCACTTCCGGACGCCTGTTGCTTCTGGTCAGCATCCACATATTTTAATAAAATTATTACTGTTTCACGTTCGCACGTCATCGAGGCGGCGATTTCTGCGATTTGCGGTCGTCGTCATTGTAATGTCCCCCCCCACCCGGCACACCATACGCGTGATTTCCCGCTTTTCGTGCGACGCCAATTTGCATTTGAAAACCGTTTCGATTTTTCTGTTCCGAGTTAACACCGGCCATGTCCTTCTCGTTTGTCTCTTGTCATTTTATAAGATATTAAGGTAACCATAGGTAACCATAACCTTGTTGTAGAATAAGAACTTAAAATGTTGCATAAGACTGAAGGTGACAAAATTTTACGTACTATCCGACCCTATACGTGGTAAAGTATAAAAGGAAAGTAAGTCCTTGCGGGGAAATATAACACTAGGAAATTTATCCTCGCGATATTATTACATTCACATTAGAATTAGAATATTATAATAAAGCTCTATCGTGCTGCTCCTCCTTTCGTCCAGATCCGCTTAGAGCAGTGGTGGTGGTTCCCCGACTTTTTCTAATCTCTACGCTCTCTTTTGTAAAAATCGTACGCCTCCCCTCCCCTCTCCTATAAATGAAAAAAATGTATCACCTTTTTTGTATACACTTTACAAATAAACTACACGCAATATTCGGAATGATAACTTTTTTATTGATGATAATAATAATTATAATATAAGAATAAAACAGTAAATAATCAGTGAATATGAATAATTGTAGAAATAAATCAGTATAAAATAATAATAATAATAATAATAAGTTATGTTTAGCGACTAAACACCGATTGCAATCTTTATAATATGTTATCGATAACCAATAACGGTCGTTATTAATTTTTACTTTGTGATGACTGCTTGCGCCTCCCCAGTAATTTGCTCACGCCTCCCTGGGGGGGCCTCCTTAATTGGGAAATACTGGCTTAGAGCGTCGGGACTATTTTGAACTATGGATTCTCTCTGTGTGGCTTAAACAGCGCCACATACAATTTTCATAATATGATTCACTAACAAAATATAAGAGTAATATTTCCATTATATATATTATATTGATTTCATTTCTGCGATAAATGAAAACACATATTATGCATTAGTAGTATCAATAAAAGTTGCTATTGCTGTGCGATTTAATCCAACAAAATCTTAATATTTTGGTTACCATTTTTTTTTTTTTTTTTTTTTTTTTTTGATTTGCACTGTGTACACTTTTACATCTATATCCTTAAAAGACCTAGACCCGAAAAAATCTCAAAAACAGCAAGCAATTTTCCAGTTTTATTAAAATTCGTTTTCTCTTTACAGGCGAGACCCGTACGAGCGCGCTGTACGCGTGCATGGTGGTGGTGACCGCGCTGCTGACAGCGATGGCGTCGGCCACGTCCCTGCAAGACTGCGACGCGGACATGACGGGGTTCGAACTGGTCACCGGGTACGTGTTCACGGCACCGGACGACCTGTTGGACAGTATACCGGGTACGCTGATGTTGACCGACTGCCTGGAGGCTTGCCACGGGAACGACACTTGTTATTCGGTCAACTACGAGACCGGTCTATGCGTCATGTTCTCGTCCAACGCCGACGCATATCCAGGTAAAAGAAAAAAAAAAAAAAAAGCAAAAAGCAAGCAAACGCGCCGTATAATATTATATCAATTTACAAAGCTATTATACACACACACGCACACAAGTTTTGCCAACTTATTGTTTTTCAGAATTCGAATTACATAATATTATTATGTCTTACAGTTATTTTTTGAAAATATACACTGCTGTAATTAACGTATATCCATTATAGAATCAATTGTAATTTTTCGAAGATATTTAGAGCTATTTTTATTGCGTTCAATAGATTTTTTTTTTTTCAATTTTTTATCTCTTCAAAGAATTTACGGCACATTGAGTCGTTTCTTATAATAACTATATTATCAGCTTCAACTCTATACGACTCCCATCTCGTCCTTTCAATGCAATAATAGAAACCAATTCATCATACGCGGCTGACGGTGCGTTCTACAAACGCATTAATAGACGCTTTCTGAAAACACATACTGGGCATTGTTGACACTGATGCCGAAGACGAATGTAAAAATTTTAACAATTTTTCAAAACTCGTTAATTTTACATTGTTTTATGTATATCTATAACTTCATCGAGTCTTTTTCATTTAGTTCCATAATTAATTTTCATCAACCTAACGATAAAACCTAAATATATTCCATTTACCGGTAACAGTCATTTTAACAGTCCTACGAAATCTACAGACAAGCACAGGGCTGCCACTCGAAATATAATTCAAAATAGAGGAAATAAACCAAATTTCCTAAAGTAGAAACTACTATAATAGAAACTTCCATAATATTATGTATGATATTCAAATTATAAAAAAATTAACAATTGATATGACTTTTATTACATTTTTATAAAAAAAAAAAACTCAATATAATATTTAGACTGCATAAATGTAACATAATCCAGTTACTTCAAAATAATTATAATATTATATATGCTGTTGTCGTACTTATGTTTTCAAATTAAATTGAAGTACCTACATAACTTTTAATGTGTATAAATAAATTGTTTTAAATTGACACATAACTTTTTTTTTGCTACTGCTGTGACCAAGTATTACACGACGTTAAGTTGAATTTGTGAAATAAGTATAGTTAAAAGAGAACAAATTCATAAATATGGTATTTTTAAGTGGAAAATTAAAAAAGAAACCATTAGACCAAGTGGCAGACCTGTAAACACTGTCGGTACATACACACACAAACGTCCGTGCGTGATTGCGCGTATAATAAACGATAATTACACGTACGCACCTAAAAAAAACAATATATAAAATATTAAACACGAGTACGGTCCACTGGCGAGAAGATTTGTGCAGCATCTCGGCAGTGGTGTAGTATACGGTGTGAGCAACGAGACTGAAGAGGTGAGGATTGCGTGATGTGGGGTATCCGTGGGAGTTGCGCTAGTCGTCGTTCTCTTCCGGGGCCCCCGTGCATGTTCCTATACGGCTACAGGTCGGTAGCACGAACGTGTAGTAAGCCGTGTCGTCGTCGTGATGCGTCCCAAGTCTTAACCCCCCGAGCTTTATGCGTTTTACCTACCCATAGAGGTCGCGACCTGTACTAGGAGCCTCACCAATAATCAATTCAAATTACACTGGTACTAGTACGAGTAGTGTAACTTGTAAGTGAAAAATTAAACCGACGACAATCTGCAGGTGGCTAACACTTATTTTTCTAGGACAGTACTATTTTTAGTTGCATTGTACTAGTGTCCTCGACGACATTGTTGAGTACATAAATTTGTACTTTTTTTTTATTTATTATTTGATAATACTGTGGATTAATACATATTTACAATAAAAAAATCATTCAAAATTTATTCGGTTATTTGCTTATGTTTTATAGTTTGATCTAATGCATATTTTTGTACAATCTGATATTTTTCTTCTTCGGCATAAACCTAGTAGTTAATAAGAATATAATTAGTTGGATCATAGTCAGGTAAGTTTATAAGTCAGATGCGATTAAGATATATTAATTAAAAATCAAATGAAATATTTAAACTTTCCCACAATCAGAACAATACATTATATTATATTACAAATAACATTGTATTAAGAATCAAAATTAACACCAAAAAAATCTCACCCTTGACAAATTGACCGTGTAAAGGAAAAATTGCAATTAAAAATATTTTTCAAAATTTGGGAATTGTAGTAAATACATAATATTTATTACTACACAATGAACTCAAACTTGTGTTGTTGGAGACAACTGATGGACATCATATAGATGATATGCAGTATGTTAATACATTGGCCGATTCCCTCAAGAAAGAATTTGACAAAAAAAAAATATATACATATTTTAATGCGTACTTATTTTTTTTGTATTTTCTATATCTGATCACCATAGTTATATTTAGGGTTATTAAATTTCATGAAATTTATTTTCTTGAAATATTTCATTTACGTGAAAAATAAAAAAATCCAAAATTATATATATAATCAGAAAGAGAGAACAATGAACGTGTTTAGAAATCTTATAGGTATGTCTATTGTATGAAAATTTAAAATACAAAGAATTTATTACTTATTGGTGTCCATGGTTTTTTATTTGTTACATTCTGACATGAATTGGTAGTTTTGTAATTTTTAACAATTTTATATTTCTTTTAAAGCTTTTCAATTTACTGCAGGTAATGACAGCCTTATGACACCCTAAACTGAATCATAAATAGAAACCAGCTAATTTTTGACTAGACTTACATTTATGAATTATCATTTTTAATAAATTCAAATTGCAATGGAATTTCTGTTTTATTGCCTTTTTCTTTTTTTTTCTCGAGATAATCCAAGGAATACTTATCGTCTCTATTTAAATACAATAATATCGACCTAATTGAATTGTAGGTATTTTAGGTATAAACATTTTTGTAAAGATCATCAAAATATTATTCACATCTTTGGATTAATTTTATGACAACTGTATTAAGTTATTTTTAATAACAAATTATTTTTTGGAACATATTATGTATTACTAGACTTTGACATCATAATCAAACTGTCAAAATCTATTATGAGAAAATTCGCAACTTTAGTGACATAATCAGGTGGTTGATTCTTCTCGATACAAAATAACTATATCATTTGCAGCAGATATCAGGAAAAAAAATATATTTCATAATTTTATTGAAATATTTCACATGAAATATTTCAAATTGAGAACACTAGTTATATTATTCAAAAACCGTCGCGGGATCGCTGAACATTTTCGAAAACGAGTCTGCGATAAATTTCCAGAGCGTCGAATTCTCTAATCGGATGAACTCGCCTTTACGCCCGTATAGGATCATCATCACGCCAATTACACGTGTAAAATATACGCGCGCACTGAAGTGTATAAAAACGCGCGACGAAAATTAACTTAACGGGCAATTGAGAGTGTACGAACGACGACGTGTAATAAATCGTAACCGTAAACGTGTTATATACTCCTCTACTACTACACATTGTATTTGCACACCAAAATAATACAATAATTGGGCGGTATTGATAGAAAAAAAAAAATGTAGATTATGTTAATAATAATAATAATAATAATAGAAGGTGGCACTTTTATGTGCGGGCGACGATAATAAGGCGCGCAAGAACAACTGTTAAGCAGTGTTAAGCGCATAAATATT
This sequence comes from Stegophylla sp. TES_Ste_2020, assembly GCA_025469315.1. NCBI lineage: Eukaryota > Metazoa > Arthropoda > Insecta > Hemiptera > Aphididae > Stegophylla > Stegophylla sp. TES_Ste_2020. The sequence goes on from JAIPRM010000444.1 coordinate 24,185, forward strand.
ATATAATATTATAGGAGCTTCACCATTATCTTGGTGAAATTATTAGGCGGCGATTTGTACGAGTCGCGGGATTTTTTTTTCCCCTCTCCCCGCGCAGCCCATTCGATTTTCGTCGTTATAATATTTTATTATTTTTTCGGGTGTCGACGACCGGCGAGATGTGCGAAAAACGGGATAACGCGATAATCGGCCGGCCGGTCGACGACGGTCATGTTCGGACACGGTTTAAACCGACGCGATTATTATTATTATTATTATTATTTATTATCACGATTTATTATCGGCGACGGATTTTCTTTACCCGATTCACAACGGCCGCGTCCTTCGCCCAATCATTGATTATATTTATTATTATTAACCGCGCCCGAAACACGGTAATAATCTGATGTCGCGGTGCGAACGGTGTGATCAACGAGCGAAACAAACGTACAAACGGACGTGAATTAGAGCAAGGGAGGGGCGGGTCAGGGAAGGGACATGTCCCTCCACTGGAAAATTTCAAAAATCTTTTTAATGTATTGTTCTCAAACTGAATCATAAAGTATACAATGAATAAACGGTATTTTTTATTAGTATAAAACTATTAAAAGTTCAAATTCCTATCATATAAATTCAAAGACTAGGTATCCTATACCCGAGTTATGTACGGCCAGTTTTAACACATGGATGCGAAACAAGAACGAACGAGGATAAATCTACCAGCTATTTTAAAAGCTAAACACAATAGAATTTTTATCAAATCAAACAAATGGAATATAATGGGCAGAGAAATAATATCTGTATCTGTAAACAAGTGCCCATAGGCAAAATCAACGGTGGCCGTCCAAGGCAAAAATAGATGGACATTTATTTAAAACTAAACTGGTAAACGTTGCACAAAGAATGAAGCTAAAAAAAGAATAATGAAAATAGGCAGAGGTGATGAGAAATAGAGAAAGTATGAAATATATTAAAAACCATTACAATTATATTTAAATCAATGTTCTTAGTTACCCACATAAGTAATGATAGTTTTAAAAAAAATTTTAAAGGAAAATTCATTTTAATCTTTTTTTTTTTTTTTTATTACCTACATGAATATTTTGACGGACCAATGGCAATTAGTATAAAATTTTATCTGTACTTAAAATATTCGGGAGGAGGGAGAACATCAACTTACTGTGATGATGGATTATCGCTAAAACTGGTAATTAATAGGAAAACATAATAATTTATTAAAAAATTTGTACCCCCTTTGAAATTCAATTAATGCCACAAACCCTCCGGGGGATAAGTGAAATATTTCCGAATTCAAAGTCACCTGTTTATATATATTAATATACAAATACCCGAAATAATTGCATCTACTGCTACTGCTGCTGCTGCTGCTGCAGACAATCATTCCTGCAATGGCTATATCACATATTATTATATTATGCATTGAAGAAATTCGCAAATATATGCCCACAGCAAGTAAATATTGTAATACCTATAAACACGGCACGAAGCTCGATAAACAACAAATGTGTGTGTTTAGTTCCACACTGCTAATACGCGCATCACGTTTTCCAATCCCGTTCACAGCGGCGTTTGCACACATAAATAAAAAGTGCAACTTTCCAAATACAACCGATATACATCACGTTTATAATAATAATATAATAAACCACCGCCGACGCCAGTGTGCATCCGTGGAGATTCACAGATATCCCGTATCTCGTATATAGACCACCTCCCGAGAGGAATACTATTATTATAATAATATAATGCTCACGTTTTCCAGTTTATTTTTCACTATAATTTATACTCGTGTGTTGTGCTCCAACAGGAGCGCTGAGCAAATCGCAGTTTCCGGTGTTCACGATATACGCGCAAAAGACGTGTCTGGGAATCAAACCGTGCGAACGCGCTTGGTGCTTCGACCGGGTACAAGGTTACAAGCTCAAAGGTTTCGGTAAGAAGAAAATTTCCGCGGCGTCTCGACAAGACTGCTTGGAGCTGTGCCTGGGCGAAAGAGAATTCTCTTGTCGGTGAGTACCAATCAAACGTCGTATTTAGATTATAGAATTAATATTTAATAAAAAAAAATGAACGAATGTTTATATTTTTGTTGGCAATAAAATAATTTTCGAAATGCTTTTCAACGAATGTAATTATAATTTATCCTTCTCGGTTACAGTTTTAAATAACTGAAATCTATATTTAAGTGTGGCGGTGTTCCACTATCGTTTTTTTTTTTTTTTTGGTTAATGACATTTTCCATCACGAGTTTGACCGGAGTAAACCGAGTAAAAACCGTTGTAACAAATCATAAAATATGAATTTTCATCACGGTGTTCTCTCACGAATTCCAACTGAAAAGTCTCAAAAACTACACAATATTTGAGTTAAAAAAAAATACTATTTTAAATCAGTTGTAAGAATAAATATGTAGTCGTCATTAATGTACGAATAAAAAAATTAATCCCACATTAAACTTAATTATTAAAATTGTAATTAATATAATTTAACGGCATTTTATCCGTATATATAAGTAATCGTGTATAATAAAGCTACCTCTAATTCACTTATAATTACTATTATAAAAAAAAAATTTTGTCAATTTTCTCTCGGTTCACTTAATTATACGTCTTATGGGACGGAGTCACATTGTTCTCCCTGTGATCACGACACGATCGACAAACACAATGGTATTATTGAAAACCACGATAAAAGCGCATTGCACACGCGCGTTTCCTTAACGGTTTCTTCAAAATTGTCGGAGGGAGGTAAACAAATTAGATATTCCACTAAAATCATGAACGTGTAGTTTTTTTTTTTCCACGCGAACGCTGCAAGTATAAACCTGCATCGATAAACACGATCGATAGAGTTTTGAATTGCACGTAAAAACATATATAAAAGCGATAGAGGATTATTATTAGTCACGTATTACAAATTTCGAAATGTTTATACAATATTACTTTAACGGTCCTGCAGTGTACATAATAAGAGAATTCCGTTAATGTGTAAAATAAAAAATAAATAAACAATAACGCGTTTTCATGATGGAAAAACTAACGTAACATAAAACATAATACCCATTATAGTAGACTACAACCGAAAGCATGTATATATATATATATGTACACAACGACAATTACAGTATACGTACATGTTCATCCGATCACCCACACACACATTACGTTAACCCATAGGAGCATAATAATCGACGTTCCCCGTCAGATAGAGGTGTAGGTGGTTGTTGTAGTATAATATAGTAGTTGCACGGTAGGCGCAAAATATTATACTTCGGTCGTCGTCCCACATTTAACTCGGACCGATTTACATGCACGATTTTAATTAATCGCCATGCTGAATTTACAATCCGCTGGGAATACGTGTAAAAAAAAAAACGGGAATAATACATTGGAAACATTCCAATGCGACGGCCAATTCACGGACACACATTGTTATAATATATATATATATATATATATATATACGTGTGTGAGTGTGTGAATAATAAAAATTTGTCTCCGAACAGTAATAATATGAAAATGAAGATAGATTATTATTATTATTAATACACATGTCGAGCGGTATTCTCGCGGCGGACATATCCGAATCGGATCATCTCGCGGGGAAAAATGAAAAAAAAAAAAAAAAAACACCTTATCCGTCTCGTGCAATAAAAAATGGAATTAAAAACATGTCGTTGACTCGCCGCGACGAGACCTGCATGACAAATTCCGCATACGTCTCTATACGTGAATATATAATGTAAATAATATATTTATAGATACATATATTATTATAATACACACGTGTACGTACATTTATACATATATACTTTTGTATACGTCTGAATCATCCGACACCTGCACACCGTGTGTGGTGGGATATGAGACGACCGTGTTTGGCGAGCAATTTGTATTGTCGTTGTATTATTGGAATTAATAACGAGTATATCGGCCTACTAAACACACACGACGGATTTGCATGATATATACGGTAATTTACACCGAACGCCCGCGCTGCGTACGACGAGACGACGGGTGTACGTGTGGCTGAGCGGACTTAGGGAAACGATTGCTGGAAAAAACCGGTTGGTCTTCGAACTGTATTCACCTACTGACTCTGACCGACGATAAATTATTAAATCCGACGACTGTCGCCGCACCGCTGCCCTACTAGCACGCAAATATCCTCACAATACGAATTTATAATATATAAACACAAATATTATACATCACGTCGTATTATTATTATTATTACCTATTTTATGACCCATTTGACCCGCGCCCACCGGAATGTTTTCGGAATAAAAAAGATTTTTCGAATTTCGCGTTCACACGGCATACCTAACCGTTCCCAGTACACACGACCATATAAAACGGCGAAATTGTTTTTATTGCGCTCACAGATCGCATAACTCTGTTGTTATTTAGCTGCGGGGCAGACGTTTGAAATGTCGCACCAGTGGCGCATTTAAGGGGCAAATACCAAGGGGCGCCAACATTTTAGAATTTCTTAAAAAAAAAATTCATCTCTAATTATATAAAAATATATTAATTTCACTATCTATTCTCATCTGACTCGTTCAAATTTTTTTTTTTTATTACATAGAATAAGACATTTCTAGCCGTTGGCTATTTATATCTACGGATGAAAAAGTAAGACTTACATAACTTAATATAAATTTTTGGTATGATTTTTAAATTGAATAAAACACTGAAATATTATAATATACTGTTAAACCCTAGAATATACATTTTAAAATGTTATACAAAACAAGCAAAAGGCACAATTTTTTTTGTTAATTGTAGGTGGAGAGGGAAGGTCTGAGGTTGTAAAGACTACCAACAAGTTAGTGGGAGGGGGGGCGCAAATATTCTAAATGCACCACTGCGTTCGACTGCGGATTTCGCCAAACGAGGGGCGGGCAGACAATAATAACCGTCGCGTGTGTACGGCGGTATTTTTTTTATTTTTTTTCTAAACATTAATATCGGCGAACGCCCGCGATATTTCTTCACCGTTAATTCGTCGTTGTTGTAACCACTCCGTAATCGGTGGCGAGGTGTCGGAGGAAAACATTTCAATGGACGGCAGCCAGCCGGCGGCAGCCAACTCTCGTTTCGTCGAACGATATTTTTACAACGGTTCCGCGGCACTGCAACCGAAAACTTGCGCGAGGGTTATTATTTTAACCGTTACGCACGTCCGACGACAACGACGACGACGACGGCGTTATTATTATTTTTATTATTATTTATTATATTATAGGCAATTACTTGTGAATATCATCACGTGATTCGCTCGCCGTGCACAAAGATAATCGTTTTACTCGTTTTTATTATTACATTATTGTTATTTTTATTATATTTGAAAAAAATACTCGAGAATTCCATCGATGTTTATTGTGCGCGTGTAGGAGGAGTATCAAAATATATAGTAGCTTGTATAATATTATAGTTGTGCTCAATACACCAAAACGAGAGAAAATTACTCACTGCTGTACAGTGCTCGGCCATCTTCCATCTTCCAGACCAACAATTACAGTTGACTCGTGGCATTATTATATTAACGTTAAAAATGCAAAATCGTTTAAAATACCGAATATAAATCGGGAGGAGGGAGGAAATTATATGGTAAACCCAAATTAGGTAATCAAATTTCATAAAATCAATCTCCAAACCAGTAATACGCACACGAGCCCTGCCCACGCCCTCGCTTTTTTCCCGACCGCAAAAACGATGCATAATATATTATGGTCAGGTAAATTATGCACAGGTAATAATAACCGGTTTACGGACAACATATTATGTTTATAAACTATTTCGCGTACTAGGCCAATTATATTATATTTGCATAATTAAATCATTCTATAATAGCTCAAACATATATTATATAATAAGTGAACAGTATAAATTCTGCAATGTCATCACATAATTAGACACATAGTAATTGCCGTAAGAACGAGCGCGCATACCACACTACATTTAATACCATCACCTAACGAGGCAAACTTCCAAGTCGTATCATTTCCCCCCCCCTTTTTTTTTTTTTTTTTTTTTTTTAATGGCCCATTGCCCAATGGATATAACGATCTTCACAAAAATTACGCTGATGACTCAATAAAGTCAATAAATACGCACAAAATAATAATTTATAATAATATAGAGGAACAACAAGTCGATCAAAATGATCAATACTAGAGTGTAGGAAATTTAATAACACTATACGTATCTGTAAGCCTGTTATTATAAATAAACAATATATTTTATGCATACACAGAACACGTTAGTTGACGTTGACCGTTATAGAATAATTTGTATTTAAATTGTTTTTTTTTTCTCTAACCATGAATCAATTAAATCATGACGATAGTTTAAACACCGATAATCAATAATTAAAATAGGTATTATATTATATACATTCAAATACAGACTTGACGTAAACGACTGACGCCAATACATAGACACTGTAATAATATTATAATTATTAGGTATAATATCTATAAGCGGAATATGCATAATATAATATGATTACTAATTAAGCATGCTTAAAACATATAAAAATATTGCGTTTAAAACATTAAGGTATTTTTTTACAAAGTACCAGAAGTACCCACTATATACATTTTTACTAGGTATACATTTAAAATTTCTTCTTTCAAAGTCCGTAGAATTTTTCCCATAATCCGTAAAATTACATCTTAGCTTCAAGAGCGACATAATAATAATGACCCATTTTCTAGACTTGTAGCATTAAAAATCACTTAATGTACTTGAATATGCGAAATAAAAAATTTCAATGGAATATTTAAAGAACTCGTGAAGTTTCTTTAAACTACCATCGCAGAATTTAATATATTTAGGAGATTATAATTATTACTATTATTTATTTTTCTCAATCCGTCGTTTATCGCGTTAAATCTTCACATTTTTGGATTTCCACTGCAGTACCTATTAAATATACAGAAGACACGCATTAATTTTTTTTTCCTGTTATAATTCTTCACAGGTCCGCCAACTACAACAACGGTACGGCCGAATGCGAACTCTCCGATATGGACCGATTGACGGTGGCCGGCCAAGGGGTGTTCGAACCGGCCAACGGGATGGACTACTTGGAGAACAATTGCGTAGACGAGCCGGTCAAATTGTGCGAGTTCAAAAAATTTCCAGGCCGCATACTGAAAACGGTCGATTCCGTATACCAGGACGTGGGATCGCTGGAAGACTGTCGGGAACTGTGCCTAAACTCGCCGTACAGGTGTCACTCGTACGATTACGGAGATACCGGCGAATTCGTGTGCCGACTCAGCCATCACTCCAGAGCCACGCTGGCCGACATACAGGTAAAAACGAATTATTCTTATTTGGAAACCGTATAGGTAAAGCGTAATAATTGTTCGCTATATTGTTTTCGTTACTCGATATTTCGAATGAAATTTAGATTTAGGTTTAACGATTTTCGTAAATCTACGAGTCTATTCACTAAAATCTGTTTCTTAAACTTTTTATTTCGTTCCGTACACACGAGACGGTCAGCTATTTTTTTTTTTACTTTTTTTTTTTTCAACGATCACTAAAATATTCATATATTCATGTAAATACGTAATCCGACTCTTTTGTAGTTTATGAAAATGAAAAATAAGATTCGATTGTTGACTGAACTTCAATAATGAGGCAAACCAATACGCGTACGTGTATACGTCTTTTTTTTTTCTACTGTGTGCCGTATCCTTTCCCAAACACGTTCAGTTGCTGTAACCCACATTCGAGTGGTGCCAAAAACGGAATCCTTCCACGCACATACACTCATCATACACACACACACACACACACACACACACACACAATAATACTAATAATAATTGTAATAATAACAAACCAACGCCACGGTGCGTTATCCCCGGGATGTCGGTGTTGTAGGAGCCTTCTTGCATTGTATGTGTCGACCCAGTTTTCGGTTGATTAGAATCGGTATGTCGATGAAAATTATGACACGAACGTTTTTATTTTATTTATTTTTTTTTCCATTGCAATTTTCCGAATGGAATTCTAAATTTTATCCATTTCTAAAGGTGTCCGTCGCTGATAAGTAGCCGACGGACGGATAAATCTCGGTATTTTCATTTTTCAACGATTTCTCTATATATTAACCTTGAACAACACTATGATGACTCCTATGCTACGTAAAGAATAGTACTTTCATTATATTATTCAAAACAGATTCAGCGCAGAACGTCAAAACTATTTATTATGAAAAAGCTATTTCCAACACTGCATTCATTTTCACGGTTTTCGGTAGAATAGTAAATCTTAATAATATACTTCGATTGTTATTTATCCCGAGGAGTTGTTAATCGTTTCCGGTAATCAAAACGCCCGGGTATACACATTGAAAACATAATAATTGTAACGTTTTTCAAAAACAAATAAAGTAGGTAAACGTATTTTATTCATTTCCCACAATTTCAAACACTGTAGCTTTTATACAAAATTGAATTAAATTGTGTATATAGCACACACACACCGGAAACGAGGTACTAATATCCAATTAAATACGAACTCTTCGAGTACAAAAAAATATTCAATTCGAATCTATAATTTAAATCGGTAGAAAATTCTCGGCGGATATATTTTAGAGTTAATTAATCAATTAATAGTCATAGAGTAATACGCTACAAAAAAAAAACGATCAAACAGTACTACACACTTTAAGAAACATTTAAAATATTCGTTTGACGCGGAAGTTCCGTCGACAAGAAAGAAACCTGTCCACCCGCATGGAGGTCAATGACATTTTAAATGACGATACACGCGCGTTCTAAACCTATACGGGCGTAGAGAATACTAATTAACCAATGTAATCCAATGCACTTATGCAATTGTGAAGGGTCGGCCGGAATAACGTGCTATGCAACACTTTTTTGGAATTCATTTTTTTTTTTTACGGAATAACGTGCTACGAAGCATCTTATTATATTTATAGAATCAGGAAATTCCTAGATAATTCTTATCATATAATTTTATCGAGTATGTGAACTTCGAAACCCGCGGCGATTTGTTGATAGTTAATTATTATCAATATGATATCATTTCGATTAAGTTCAAAGTTAAGAGAACGTGCTACGTGTGCGGTCTATATAATATTATTTGAAAGAAATCGTGATACATTTTTGGTTTTTACTCAATAATAATACTGTAAAATTTAAGAATTACTACATATAGTAGCACGTTATTCCACCGGCCGACCCTTCATCGATTATTCGTAGGGATGGGTCGAACATTAATTTTTTCGAACTCGAACTCGAACTACCATTTTTTCTCAAACTGTTCAAACTTTTAAAAAAATTAAAACATTTGAAAATTTATCAATAATAACAATATTAGTCGTATATATATTGATCAATAAAAATCCGATTTCAAAAAGTTACTGGTCCAACCTTTTGGACAAGTAGTAATTACCATGCGAAAAAATGTATACAGAAAAAAAAATTTTAAAATATTATTTAACCGCACGTCTTATTAACACGCATATTAATTAATTAATATTCAAAATTTATTGTCGGAATTTGAAAGGAAACAGCGTTGACAGTGTTGACACATTACGGGGACAAAAAAATGCTGCTGATTAAACTGTTCGAAAATTCGAACTCGAACATACTAAACTCGAACTATTCGAGATGTTCGAATTCGAATTCGAACATAATCCCTAAATTAATTTATTCGAAATGATAACGTGTTTCTGCAGGACCCGTACTTGGAAGTCCCTGAAGCTTCGACTTACGAGCTGAACTCATGTTACAACATCAGCATCGAGTGCCGTTCGGGCGACATGGTGGCCAAAATCAAAACCAGCAAACTGTTCAACGGGAAAATCTACGCGAAAGGCAATCCGAACTCGTGCGTGCAAGACGTGCGCGGCAGTCTGGACTTCGAACTGGAGATGGCGTACGACGACGTGGAGTGCAACGTGAAGCAACAGGGCCTGGGACGGTACATGAACGACGTCATCATCCAGCATCACGACACCATAATCACCAGCTCGGATCTGGGCGTGGCCATCACGTGCCAGTACGATTTGACCAACAAGACGGTGTCCAACGAGGTGGACCTGGGCATACAGGGCGACCTGAAGCCGGCCATGACGGAAGAGGTGGTGGTGGACTCGCCGAACGTGGCGATGAAGATCACGGACCGGCAGGGGGCCGACGTGAAGCCGTCCGCCGAAGTCGGCGACCCGTTGGCGCTGCGGTTCGAGATACTGGACCCGAACAGCCCGTACGAGATATTCGTCCGGGAACTGGTGGCCATGGACGGCGTGGATTCCAGCGAGATAGTGTTGATCGACGCCGACGGATGTCCGACCGACCACTTCATCATGGGACCCCTGTACAAGTCGGCGGACACGGGCAGCGGAAAGGTAAGAGACACCAGCACGCACACGTCACGATAATAATTTCCCCTCACTAGCATAGGGGGCTGTCGTTTTTATTTGAGATCAAAAATCGGACACGTTTAATTTTTGGAACCTCTCCATTCATATCATTTGAGCGGCGACTATGTGGGAGCAGCTAGGAAGATAAAAAAAAAAAAATCTATTAATACCCCCCCTCCCAGGTTTTTATAAATCACAAAAGGTCGATGTTATTGTTAGGGGTGGTTTATCAACTATTTTGATCAAATCGTCATGCCAAAGAATTTATTTGATAACACATTTAAAAAAACAGACCAAAATTATTCTAACAAACATCGTGAACAGTACAATTTCGAAAATCGTTCTTATATGACCCACGGGTATAAACTGTTTGGCCTAATTACAGATATTGAAAAATGCGTGTTTATAATAATTTATCTGTGGACTTGACAAACACAGCAGCAGCAGCAGCTGCTGTTCCCAATTAGAAAGAAAATTGTAAACAAATGATATAACAATAAATAATATAAATATTTTTATTCGGTATTTTGGAAAATAAAAATTGATATTGTTAATTTAAAACATCAGATAGGGGTGTGCCAGTGTACCTGAATACATTTTTCAAAATACGAGACACTTGTTTCATGAATTCAGTATTATTTTTCATCCCGACCGGGATTTAATAAATAACGGGACAACATGCTCGAAACCACTGGTGTCCGGGCTAAAAAACCGGGACGAATGGCAGCCCTATACTAACATGTATAAAATCATAATCAATTGACACTTCATAAGAATTCATTAATTAGAAATTTTATGTAGCAAAATCTAACTACCTTTTGTACGAGTTAACATTTTTACAACGTTATTTGTAAATGATAAATACAATTTGGCGTCGCATATTTAACAATATGAATTTTTTTAAAGCATGTTTCAGGTTCATTTCTGAATTAGTAAAGGTATAGTTAAAAGGATTTTTTTCATTCAGTGCTCATTGAGTAAAATTTCCAATAAATACAGTTCAAGAGGGGTTGTCAGGCCCGTGTAGCCAGACCAAATTTTCAGGAGGGACAAACCAATTTTAGGGAGAGCATTATATATAAAAACAATATTTATGCAATTTTTAATTTATTTACTCTGATATCTCATTAAATGAACACAACTGTAATTTTTCATCAAATATCCATGTGCGTATAATAGAATATTTTGGAAATTTACAAAGGAATTTTTCAATAATACATTTATTTTAAAAATACAAAACGAATAATAATAAGTATTAAAAATGGTCATGGTCTCAAAAAGACTGAAAACCGTTGAAAAGACATACCTACCTCTAAAAGCTTTTCTAATATTTTTAATATTCTTAGAAGGGGCAAAGATTGGGGTTTAGGGAGGACAACGCCCCCTCTGCCCCCCCCTCCCCATTGGTTGCGCCACCGGTCAGAACGAACTCTGTGAAAGCGATTATTATTTATTTTTCCATTTCTCTGTCTGTCCGCAGATTCTATTGTCGTACTTCGACGCGTTCAAATTCCCGTCGTCCGAAGTAGTGCAATTCAGGGCTCTAGTAACGCCGTGCATGCCCACCTGCGAACCGGTGCAGTGCGACCAAGAGGACGCGTCGGGCGAACTGAGATCCGTGCATTCGTTCGGCAAGAGGAGGCGGCGGAGGTCCACCGCCGGCGCCACGTCGTCGGACGCCCGGGACGACATGCTGCTGGTGCAGAGCATTCAGATCACCGACAAGTTCGGATTCGGGGCGCAACAGGCGTCGCCGGAAATGAGACCCGCGGACGCGACGACGACGACCTACGACGGCGGCGTGAAGCGCCACCTGCACGATTACGGTTTCGACAACCTGTGCGTCAACCTGTTCGGCGTCATCATATCGTGCCTGGTGTTCGTGGCCGTCCAAGTGGCCGTGCTCGTGGCGTGGGCTTACGTGTGGACCAAAAAGAGACACGTCGACAAGTACCATCAACAACAACAACAACAACAAGACGGACTGTCGGTGAGCATGAGCATACCGGTCGGACGGACGGACAGCATGTGCAAGCTGTACGATTCGGGGTACGCAAAACGATACTGAGGGATCGACTCGTATACGCGGTGGGGATCCCTAACACGAGACAGTTTGCCATGACAGATTATTTTTTTTATATATATATAATTATATATAACCTAAATTAGATTTTAGAATAAAAAAAAAAAAAAATTATATATTTTTGTTAATCATATTGATAAACAATCTTTTTGAAGTGACATCGCGCTCAAATAGCCTTAACGGTCAAAATAATTAAAGTTTAGTAGCAGCATTTTTTTTTTTTATTTATTTAATAAGATCGTTAGTTTTTCGACTAAGTTTTAATGATATTATCTGATTATAACTATAATCAAAAAAAAAAAAAAAATTATAATACTTCATATTTCAATTCCATACAAGAGACGATATTACGTATATAGCAATACAGTTTTTCTTACTATACTAGAAATGATTCTATGTAACATACAAATTTCATTATGGATATCCATTACAATTAATTTTAGCAATTAAAACTAAACTAATAGATTTTTAAAATTATAGTCAAATAAAATTAGTAGCATTTTAATTAGATCAATAAATAATTATTCAATAAACAAACAATAAAACTATAAAATATATAACGAATCATTTCTAGTGAAATTAAAAATAAACAATAAATGTTTAAATCATATTAAATACATTTCATCAGCTATTAATAGTATTCAAAATACTATAAACTATTCCAATTCTTTACAATAATTTATTTTCTTATGATTTTATAACAATTATTTAACAATAAATATGATGGTTTAGCCACCAAATTTAATTTATTTTAGAATTAATTAACATGTAATTATTTATTGGGCTGAAACGTAGACGATTTTTCCTACGATTAACATATTAAGTACGTTTGATATCGCTCAGACAAAATTTATATAAAACTCAAAATTGTTGGAGTCTTGTCTACGTTTCTTAAAGCTTAATTTTGGCAATTTTCCCTTATCTTGTGGCATAAATTGTATTCAATAGTCTATATTTTTAATTCACCTTTCATATTTTTACCATATATGAATAAAATTAACCATAGTTATAATTAACCAAGAAAAGGGATTACAAGTCAGTAGGTACCCATAAGTAGTACTTCTTTAAAATGTAACTACTCATTTATGCATTAAGATTTTTTTACATCATATTATATCATTATAATAAAGTAGTTATACGATTATTTATTATAAATATATTTATAATAGGCTTAAGTAATATTTATATGGTAATTAAAAATAATATAAAATTAAATATAAAAATTAAACAAAAATATATATTTTGTTTTTTCTAATTGTGACTAGTTTGTTCACAAAACAATGTACTTAATCATATTTACTTACCCTGAGTCGTTGATCATTTACTGTCCAAACACGCGATGCCAAATCATTAGATGCTGCGACTATCTGCCCACCAGTATTGTCAAACTCGACAGACATGACACCTGCATTACTGCCAATCAGCATCCCTTTACACTCAGCAACGCCTATAAAAGAAAAAAATAAAGATAAATTACATATTTATAATATTCTAAAATTATATGTAAATATACTATTTACCTTTAGATACATCCCACAGTTTTACTTTACGATCTTCTCCACCAGTTGCTACCATGCGATCAACTGGGCTCCATTTGACAGCGCTAACAACACCATCATGAGCGTCCTAAATAACATTCCCAAATTACCCAAATTACAGATAATCTCAAAAATAAATTTATAAATAAAAACCACAATCAAAAAGTACAGTTCACACATACATAAAAAAAAAAAAAAAAAAAACAATAAAATAATTATTCAAACATATACTAGATAAAACCGTTGAATAATCACTAATAGAACATTTTAAAAATAATCAAACAAATGTGTAAAAAACTATTTTAAAACCAGCTTGCAGTTAGAAGACTTTATTACAACATACCATATTTTAGAAACCAATACCAAATATCTAGATTATAGCATTTTGGTTGTATATATTCAATAATCAAATATCCATGTTGAAAAAAAATCATACTTGGTTCTTTCAAAGAGTATGTACTTACAAATCTTATGGAAGCTTTAGTAGGCATTGCAGATGGAGATGCCATAATTGGACCTATACTATTAGTTACAGCTGTTGTCAAGCATTCTGAGGTTACGCCATGTTTATCATTAGCAGCTTCTTTAAGTTCATGCTGCATGATGGCATTTCGTTTTCTATAAAATAATTAAAAATATTTGAGTACTAAAAATTTTATGATCAGTTTTGAATAACTAAATGAAAAATTATTGTACCACATAACATGATATATTTTATTTTTACTCTACTTGTACAGAAGAGGCAAAAGCATAAAATTATTTTTGAAAAATTATTCTATGAAAGCTAAATTTATTTTATTTAATATATTAAATTATAATTGTCAAGATTTTTAGAATAATTTAAATATTCTTATATAAAAATCTTATATTTAGAACTACACATTGAATGAAAAGTAATTCAAAAACAGAGGATTATGATTAATAAAATTATTAAATTTCACCATAGGTAACTTAAACAATTACAAATTTCAGCAAACAATTATACAAAATTAATAACTGTATAATTATTATAAAATTAGTTTTAACAATACAAAATCTAATAATTTGAAAAAAGTGATAACTACATATTCAAAACATTATTATATTTTCTAAATCAAAATACCTAATTGAATATTATGTATAACACATTTTAATAAAAATACTTATCATGGAAAACAATAAAAAAAATATTAAAAATAAAATTCCAAGAAATTTCTAAAGATACTAGTAAAGCCTTACCTAAAATTAAAGCATTCTCTCCCCTGGAGTACATATTACTATGCATTAGGTAAAAAAAATGTATATAAATCATTTTCAGATCAAAATCTTAAAGCAAAACTAATATCACTTTAGTTTTTTGTACAAAAAACTAGCAAATTTGACCAATATAAAACTAATAATTGATTCGAAAATATGAATCTTCCAGTCCACAGCACATATTATAAAAATGTAGTTATAATTCAAAATTTCAATATTTGATACTAAACTATGTAGCTTAATAATTATATTACATGAAAATTTAAATCGTAAAGTTGTCAAACAAATTATTTTTAATTAATCAGCCTTGTTAATATTATACAAACAGAAATAACTAAACAAGATACAACGTATCAATTATTTTACATTTGTAGGAGTAACAATATTAAGTAGGTAATCATTATTATCACAGATAAATGTTAGTGGCATATTAGTTTTATTATAGATTACTTATAATATTAGATATCTAATAAAATAATAGTGTTATTATTTAATATTGATTATTAGTATCAAAATATTATTTACAAGAATTATCAATAGCAACAAGAACCTTACCAAATTTATAATTAAAATATAAAATCATTAAACTGAAACAAGTCACATTTTTTTAGATATTACTTCTTAAAATAGTACTAAGTAAATATATATATATGTAATTATTGGTAAACTAAAATATTTTTAAATGAAACAAAAAATTGTATTAAATTGTTTTAATGAAAAATAATCTGCACGCAAATATCATAAAAATATTTTGTCGCACTCTATTTTTTTTTTTTTTCTATTTGATTATTTTATAATATTAAGGCGAGAAAACAATATTTACCTTTTAATAATGACCTAGGTTAAGTGACCATTAGTAAGCACGATTTTAGTTTTTATGAAAAAATTTAAAATATGACATTGAAACTTATGAAAATAAATCAAATATTATTCAATTTTCCACTAAAAAACCTTGTAAAATTTTTAATTAATAACATAACTTGAATTCGATTTAGATACAATACAAAATGTATAAATTAGGTTAATTTTTACAGTAAATCAAATCAGAATGCTAAACAAATAAATTATATAAATAAATTAAATTAAAGTATGTCATGTGTCTATTATTTTTGTCAATACAATATTATATTCTAATATTATAAGGATGTGTCCTTCAAGCAAAATAAATATAAGTTAGTGTTTCAGCATGCTGCAGTCCGAATGCTAAAAATATGAAAGCATCATTGTACAAACCATCGTAAGCCATTGCATTATTAGTAGTGCAGTTTTATCATTGTGCACAAACACACTACATACATACACACTACACATAATGATAATTGAACCTACTCTAATTAATTAACACACAGGTGCCTGGCAGACATTAAAACACAGGGCGTACTGTTACCTGACTAAGTGATCGTTTTCCTCGTTTAACTTCTCAGCGTCCTTTGATTTATAAGTCATTAACCTGTCCACGAGTTCTCTGTTTTCGTCCTGAAATGAAAATCGACCACGCGTTAGCTTAGAAAACATTTTGTGATTGTGCAGTGCGTGTGTCAACTGACTGGCACGCCAGTGGGGACATATTCTCATGCAATATTATAAATAGACCCGTCTCATAGCGCTACAGTTTGGGTATTTAATTGGCATTACTATAGTTTATTATTTTTATTTTTTTTTTTTATACTTTATAATTTAATTTTAATTTTTAGTATCCGTAAAACTATCATTTACTGATACGGTACACGATTTGTGCTAGGAGTGTCTCACCCGAGTGAGCATAGACGGGCGATGGTGTACACCTTTATTGTAACTCTTATGTCTGATAAATTAAATGTCAACTATAACTTAATCGATTCGCAGTATATAGTTGCGAAGCGGCAATAATATAGTTTTACAACACTATCACAATGAAAATAATTGATACAAACAGTGCAAAACGATCTCAAGAACAAAAAGGAAAACGAGTGCTGCTTCGGGGAAACTATCAATGCATTTCGAAAACATAGGGTCAATGATTGAAATCGAAATCAATTACAAATTTTAAAAAATAATAATTTAGAAATTATATACCAAGGTAGTCTTACCTATAGGGCTAGTAAACGATTTTTAAGTACCTATACAAAATATGTAATATAAAATGAATTTCGTCTCGATTCCAAATGAATGGGACTGTACGAGTATAATAAAATATAACGTGGACGTTACCTACTGTGTAATGTATAATAAAATAACAATAATTATTAAATGATAATAAATCTTCATCCTTTATATACATCACATCACTTACAAAATACACATAGTATTGTTATTTTGTCTAAATTATATTTATTACACTTGTGTTATTGGATATTGTAAATGCAAAACGCATGAATAGATACTAATTTTAAAATAATATGATTTTAATTGACATTTTTAATTTTTATGAGGCATTGAGGTGAGCGATTTATCTGTTACTTGTAATTCATAATTATTGATGACTTATATTTTTTTTAATTTCTATAACATTAATAATCATATTGCGCAAATTGTATGTTTAGTAGACAATTACAATTCAAAAAGCATTACTTAAAATAAACACATAAGCATACATTAATTTCGTGTATCGCGAAAAGGTTTTTTTGTAAAGGAAAAAAAATTATGCGCTATACTCAGTATCTAAAAGATTGGGAATCGTAGTTTTAAATTAATCAAATTTAAATATAAAGTACTCTGACTTGTTAAACTTGTTATATTTAATTTACACGTCATAGTCATAGTCATAGTGATGAATCGTTGTTCAGTTATAATTATAACCGATTAGTACACTGCTACTAGTTTAAAACATAATAAATAACCAAGATTTAAATAAAATGTATTATACAAGTTAATATAAAATGAATACAGTACGATAATGAATACAATAACTTAGTATGTTATACTCGTGATATATAGGTACACTATATTGTAATGAATTTACTACACATATTTTCACTGAATCACCATACGATACTAAAAATGAAGATCTTATCAGGCATTAAGACAACAATAAGGATGAATATAATAATAATAACAAGATAATAACAATAATAATGACGAATTGACTGTCAATAATTTATAGTAAATTATAACTCCACACAATGAGAAAAACTTTATTCTCAGTAAAAATGTATACCACTTTATAACGCATTTTTATAATTAACAAAATTATTATACTTACCCATTAATAAACTTGCACCTAATCAAATCGAATCAAGCATCCCAAGTCCAGACCCACCAATTAACGATAATGAAAATTAAAAATCAAACAACATTAAATGTCTAAAAAAGTAGCCAAAAATGATAGTTGAACAATAGAAATAGAACCAATCGAGAACACAATATCGCCAAAAACGGTCATCATATTATTCTTAGTGTTGTCGGATAACATAAATAACATTTTCGAGACTTCAGAAATAATTCGAGTTAATATTCATTAATATGCATTAAAATCGATATTTATTTTATCCTAATTTTTACATTTCTATGCAACACAAATATACATAAAATATTGTAGGCGTTTAAGTAGTATTTAAAAAGCAAATTAGTTTAACTCAAAGATTAAATTCAATATAAAATAATGCAATGTAACAAATTCGACTTTCTTTGTATATATTATGTACCTACATCAACTTGTATAACAATATTTTATAATAATAAAATTATAAAAACTATAAATTATTAGTAGTTTTTACTTTTAAAGTGTAATCGATTTATATTTATTTATATCATACATAAATTCACAATTTTATTTTTCATATTAAATAAAAAGTAGACACACTATAATGCATAACCCTTTTATTGCTTTTTACTAATTAGTTAAATATTTATTAATTCCAAGTCACGCAAGTGTCTAATGATTAAACATATTACAAACCGCAATAACCAACTTTTATTTAGATATAAATGATATAATAAATAAACGCGTATGTTAGTCATTTTAATTTTAATAAATTTCGATCTAAAATTATAATTTAAATTTAGAATAAAATTATTACACTGGGTAAGAAGTTAGAAACAACAAATTGTAATATAATAATAAGCATAAATTGTTATATAGATACTTTATTATGTTATTCAACAAAATATTTTTTTAATCAAATGTTTGTTTGTTTATTTTTAGTCAAAAGCAAGCTGAATGATTTCCTCTAGTTATAACTTTGAATAGTAATAATAATAAATATTTACATTTATTTATCTGAAATGACGTAGTATCATGATATATAGTACCACCTTTGGCCAGGGTCACTTTTATGTTTGTTTATTTAAAACCTAATGAATACATCAGAGACAAAAAAATTATTATTCATTTTTATATAGAAAAACTGCATTTGAGTAACTACAGTAAAGTCAGTAATTTGTATGAACACATAAAAATGTTGTACTTAATGTCACATTTCATAATTTATGGTTCAACTTGTTTTGAAAAGTAAGTACCTATCTACATAATATAAAAAGAGTTTATTTCATTCAAACCATACGAGAGACAGATGTATATAATATTCCCTACTAATTGTATGGTGTACAAAATGAAATTCTAATCATTTTAACCACAATTCGCTTCTACGAAATGTTCTTTTAAAATATCATATTTAAAAATAGTGAAATGTTGGCATGTAACTGATTACAAACACAAAATTGAATTTACTACAAGTATAATTATTTTGTTTCTGAACCATTTATAAAATTTAAAAGCAGGCCTATTTTTGCTCAAAAGTAATAAAGTAATTTCCTTTTTTCGCCAAAATTATTGTACGCTTTTCACCCACCACCCACGTTTTCACATTCAACATTTTGGGAACTACTTTAATTACTAATTATCCGCAGATTTTTTATCCATGGTTGAATCGGAAATACCCTTTATTTAATAATTCAAACATTTTATCGCTATTTTACTCCTAGTTATATGGTATTTGTTTTTCGCGGTTTTGTTATGTGTGCAACTTTCCTATAACCTAACCTCCGTGGATAACATGAGATTAATGTATTTATCAAAATTGTATTTATTTATTTATTGAATAAACTGGTACAAATCTAATACAATTATTTATAGATAGTAATCTAAATATAAGGTTACAGTAAATAATTCACAAAACAGAAAGTAGGGGCAAGGAGCAAAGTATAAAACGGGAAGACATTATGAGAATTAAATGAAAAAATTCTGAAGTTAAGTTTATTTAAGAAAACATTCAAGTTGATTCAACCATCAATAAGTTTGGATAAAAATGATAAATTGATTTAAACTCATCTAACAGCCAGCGTAGGCAGGTAAAAGTTATGAAGTACTTGATTGTAGTCATGTGGTGAACATTCAATCGATAATCTGAATGATACATACTTCAGAAACTTAACGCTGAAATCGTTCCAGTTGGTAATTAAGACGATAAACCTAATAAATTTATTGACTTGCCAGCAAATTCGAAGGGAATGCTAGAAAAAGGAATAAACAAAATCAAAAAAATAATGAGAATAAGAATAAGACATAAAAATGCACTTAGGAATACATAGGTCTAAGCCAGGGATTCTCAACCGCTGTGCCGTGTAATTTTTTCTTTTTATGTGTGTTTATTTATTTTATATTATTTATTACAATTGAAAGTTATTATTTATAATAGTGACTTAGAAGTGTGCCATAAAAATGTATGACATGATCAAGTATGCCACTAAGTAAAAAACGTTGGGAATCCCTGGTCTAAGCCATAAGTGATCAAGGAGTTGAGGTCATCCTAAATAATAATATAATTCTTAAGAGATTCAATACAAAAGAACAACTTCACACCAGAAAGTGACAGTGTTTTAGAGCAATTTTATTATCGTTAACAATTAAAGACGAGAAGATAGGAGATAAATGTCCATCTTTAAATACTCCTAAAGATACACCAACTGCTTAAGTGCTAACACCGTTACTTTTGACTTATTGAATTCTATTTAAAAGATATAAGGTGAACCAAAAGAACAGCCACAATAGCTTCGTGATCAACGATCAAACGCTTTAGTAAAATCTAAGTAAATTGCATTAAATTGATAATGATTATGGAAAGCATCCAAAACATAATCAGTGAAAACGGCATTACAAATTAATAGTAGTAGAGCGTCGCAACTTAAAACCATATTGCTCATTAATTAGAACACAATTAACTGGTCGTGAGATGGTACTTAATAGGATAGATTCAATTTGCTTGGCTGAATAACTCATAACAGAGATAATATGTCTGTAATTTGAAATATCGACTGTTTCTCCTGATTTGAAAATTGGTGTGACTAAGCTGATTTTCCATTATGTATATTTTAGGGAAAAAACTTTTGTCTAAAAATTGATGAAGAGAAATCCCTTAACACATATTAGTAGAAATGTGTCTAACGGTTTTAAAAGACTCATTAGGAATAATCCAATATCATTTATATTCTTAACTTTGATATAAAATAGCAACTATTCATGTTCATTATCTTTGTACACTTTGATTTGTACTCATATTACACTCTTTTTTTATATAAAATTATTACTGTTATTACCTACATATATTTATATATATATATATATATATATTATTTCCTTGTGATATATTATAAGTATTTTCTTAAATATCTATATATATATATATTATACTGATAAGTAAACTTTGTCTTAATGGCAACTCACATAGTGAATAGTCCACTTTATATAATTTATTAATAAAATTGTTATTACACATGTAGATTTAAATTCAAACCATCATATTCAACATCGAAAAATACATAAGATGGCGAAAAAACATTACCTAATAACATTTTGCGTGTTATTATAAATATATCAAAATAGGTAATATGTCTGAACTTTATCCGATTTTTTTTCAATCAAACCCTTGTAAAATGTTTAATTCACTTCGTTCAGAATCTAAAATACATAAGATGGCGACAAAAAAAACTATTATCAACCTTCTTGGGTATTCATAAACTGGAAATATATTAAGTATTATATTTATCCGTACTTTATCTGATCTGTTTTCAATCAAACCCTTTTAAAATATTTGATTATTTATCCGTAAGAAATTTTATTGCACCGAAATATCCACAATGAAATTTTTTACTTAGATACCAAGTTTCAAAAAGATCAGTAGAACAAATTTTTTTTTATGTTAAGGTTCGTACCTTTATATTACACTTTATTGGAGTACCTTTAAGGTACACAGTGATTAAGGGAAGTTGCTAATGATGGGATTGAGAATTAAAATATTTCAATAATAATTTAATACAGACTCCATAAGTTAAGTTGGAGTGAGTATAGAAATATTTCTATGAAGTTATGAATGTATAAAATGTTTGAAATACCTATGACTTATTTATTATTTTCAAATTTTAAACATGATAACAATGTTGTTGTCTTGTATTTTTTTTTTTTTTTCATCATTGTAGGCTAGAATAACTAATGGGCATTAACTTGGAAAACATATTTTTTTGGGGGGGGGATAGCTCTTTTTTAGGGTATTATTAAATTCATAAAAAATAAATTATCAACTATCATTTATAATAAATTATAACAAATAAGATTACTTGGCATTTCCGTAATGTTTCTTCAAGTTTGGTGAAAGCCAGCTGCAATGCTTGATGCTCATCTTTTATGACTTGGTTAATTTGTTTTAGCTCGGAGTTGTTTTTCTGATATAGTGATATTTCGGCTCGTAAACTAGCAACTAATTTTAAATTTTCAGTCAAACTGCAATCATAAAATATTAATAAATTTTTTTTAGTATGTTATCAATAATTGTAAAACGCTAAAATCTTATACAATTTCCAATGATGTAATTTTCAAGCATAACAGCAATGAATTCATTACAAAATAATTTTTATAAGTACAAATAAGAAATATAAATTAAAGTTTTACCTACACTACCAATAAGTTATATATTATACAAATTATACACACTTAGTAGGTAGTAATAATCTGAATATAAAATATAACATAATAATTTCTAAATTTTTAAACAATTATAATTGAACCAAATTAATAACTTCATAGTTCTCATCAATTATTTCAGATAGCATTAAATAATACATGAGTTAAAATTCTAAAATTATGAACGTTCCAATCGTCTCTGACAATTACAGTACCGTGATAATAAAGGTATATTATATATTTCCACTATTGTTGAATATAAACTTAACCATTTATATTAATAGGTAAAACTGTGTCATTTTATAAACTGTAAAACAAAATTTTTAATTACTACTAATTTATTTAACAATTTCATAGGTGTAGCAAGTAATGATCAATATAGACAGTTGATTTTTTAATCGAATATTTATACACATAGGTATCCCATTTACAATCAAAGACAAAAATATGGTTACATGATTTTCAATATTACATAAAAAAAAAAGTAAATATTTAATGACTTACAGAACATTTTATTAATAACTATTAGTGTGGAGGAAGAAAGATTATATTTTTTTATGTTATACATTAAAATAATTCACCATAAAAAAACAAAATCAAAAAATTCTATGGAGTCTAGTTTTAGTCCTTACATTCAAAATAATAATAATAATAATAATAATAATAATAATAGATATAAAATATTTTAGCTATCTAAAAATGAATTTATAACTTCTCTATATTAAACTAGTTTAAATAACTTTAAACTGATTGTATAAAATTATATGAATATAAATATCACTAAAGACATTTTTTTTTTTATTTAAATAATAACTATAAATGTAATACCTCCAACTACAAAACTAAAAAAAAAATTAGAAGAGATAAAAACAGATCAATTGACAATGAGGCATGACTGAAATAAATAATGAAAATATTGAAATACAAAATATCACAAAATTAGTAATTTTAAGTAATAATCATCAAAATAAACCATGATGGTACATATCTACTAATAAAACAATATACAAACATTATATATTTACAGGAAATAAAATCTTATTTAAAAAATAAAAAAAAATGTAATTACTGGTACTGCAGTATAGTATTGCAGCGATGGACGTGATAAAGTAAACTATAAAAATTACTTAACTTAATTTGGCTATCTTTTTAAATACCCCAAATTTTTAAAACATATATTTGTTACATACAGGTGTCCTATGAGGATTTACCCATTATGATATCTTCTGAGATGATAAACATTATAAAGTTCTGTTTCTTCATAAGACTCACAGGGATAAAAACTAAAAATATTTCATACTTTAATTAAATTTAATGTTTTAGTAAAAATATTTGATTATTTTTGTAAAACATTTGTGAAAGTTGTATTATATAATTCATTATTTTTCAAATTTTGATGTTTCAAAATTTTATTTCCAATAATTTCAAAATTTTTAAATTTCTAGGAAAATAGAGTAACATTAAATTATGAACTATAGTATTAACTATTAAATATTATAATACAAAATATTTTTGAAAACTAAGTAAATTAATAAAATTTATGAGTGTAATGAAAATAAAATGTAGAATCGTCAATATTCTCACAAAAATAAACCGTATAATATAGTTACCTAAAATTTTTTATTTTTTTTAATAATAAAATCAAAAATAACTTATTTCATTTATTTAATAAAAAATTTAATTCAATTAAAATATGAAACAAATGTAGTTTTTGTCCCAAAGAGTATTATAAGAAACAGAACTTGATAATCTTCATTATCTCAGAAGACATCATAATGGTTAAATCCTCATGAAACATCCTGTAGATTAATTTAACATGACTAAAACAATATAACAATATATTTAATTAATACAAACAAAATACTTATTATAACCACAAGAGCCTAATGATTTACTAACATTACACTTTTTCTTATATATACTAATTAACATTCATTAAGTATTTAAAAATTCTGTAATTAAAGAACAAAATATAGTGTTAAATATATTAAAAGAAATTTATATAGTATTTAATTACTTACATTTTAAACAATAGTATATACATTTAAATCCATAATAATTAATACTTACATTAAATATTAACAATAACAATACATTTATAAAATAAATTATAGTAATTAAAACTAATAGTTCATAACACTGACTATATTGAATTTTAAATGGCTATATTTATGATATATTATGAAGAAATACAGAAAGTTGTAAAAAATTAATTTTTTAACTGTGATATAGGTACCTAAGGATTTTAAATGAATATTAGTATTTAATAATATAATAACATTAAAGTATACTGTCATTGATTGTACCAAATTTTATATACAATATAAGATTCTGTACAAAAATGTGAATAATACAATTGACACCAACAATGAAGTTACACTTAGACTAGACAAGTATGTAAAACCACTTATTTGCTTATTCCAAAGTAGGTTTAAACTAAAACAATTGTACTATATATTATAAAGACAAAAATAAATAAATCTTTAAAGTAATACTAATATTAAACTAAACTAAGATATATATTATTTTAAATACATTAATAATAATTTTTTTATAAAAATAAAAATGAAACTCTGCAAGCGTGCGCACATAATAAGTTATAGTTAAAGTTATGTATAAGTTAACAAATTAGTTAGGGTGTCAATGGGTTTAAGATGAAAATATATAAAACTTAATTTGGGTAAATACTGTTTAATTATTTAACTTGATCTAGATAATTTAATATATTGACGGTTCAAAACCAATTAGGCGTAAGCGACAAAATGTCCATATATTTATATTAGGCTTGGAGCTGTTGATATCTCTCTATTCATAGCAAATAATTGTAATTTAAGCACTACCAAAGTACACAATACATTCTATCATTAAATAAAAAAACAATAAAAAAAGAACTTAATATAACATCGTTAATTAATAAAAGGTATTTAATTTTAATTATTTTTGTTTTTTTGTCATCTACGTTATATCAAGTTATATTAAGAAAACACCGTGATACTTTTTTTAACAAATAAACAAAATTTTTTTACATCCCAATCAATGATAAATGTATATAATCTATGCAAAGGTTATGATTAATTTATTAGCTCTAGTTATGAAGTAAATTTGAATAATTTATAAGTTATCAAGTTAAAAAAAAGTAAGAAATACATGGAACACAACAATGGGGACTGTATAAAATTAAAATAACAAGTAACAAATGAACAATGTAACAACATACAATTAACTAACTTGTACTTAGATACTAAAATCATAACTATATTATAACGAATAAAATTAATTTTAATATAATATCATCATTAGCAATTATTGAAATGCTTGAAAAAATAACTCAAATATTGCAGCGAGTACTTAGTGATGCATATTGTACTGAATATCATAAATAAAATACAAAAATATGCCAATTGCTGTAACGTTCATAAAAGAAACCGAGTAAGTACCTACTCAGGAACCGAGTGATATAAAAATACGCAACGACAGACCTGATGTTTTTGCTCGCAATGGTCTGTTCGCATTGTTGTAATTTCGCACTTAAATCTATAATCATCTGGGCGTTTTCTCCTCGTCTCCTGTGCAACTCGGTCAACTCTTCTTGTTGCACGAGCAGCTTTTGTTCTAGAGCCGATATCTTTTCCAACAGTACAGAATCGCCGGCGCTATTACCTCGAATAATTTGCGACTCGAGCTGAACGTTTTGCGCACGTAACAAGATTGAACTGTCATAGATTTTATTGTCTGCCAGGGACATGAAAAATTAAAACAGTAAAAATTAAATTTAAACAAAAAAAAAAGAAATAAGGCCACCAATCTTTGTCTTTGAAAAACTCACAGAAATTGATCAGGTTCTGAAAGCTGGTCGTCTCCCTGGCGTTTCTGCTCTCGAGCTGACTGCGTATAACCGACTTCCAGTCCATCGTGCCACACCACTTCAAGTGTCAAACGAAACCGAATTGTCTCGAGTACACAATTATTTTTTAAATTTTGATTTATTTAATCAACGCGGCCCTGTAGTTAGACCAACGACGATAACGATATCCTTCCGCAACGCATGGCGAACGTTTAAAGACGCGAGAAACGATCGGGTGACAAAACGAAAAGAGACGTTCGGGGGATGGAAACGAAAAACGACGTACTTCGCGGATCCAACGGGGCGAACCTGAGCTGGACGTGATTTCCAGACGTCTTACACTCGATTCCGGTGATCCAAAGGGAAACGACACGCGTTCACGAGGACTCTTCTCGAGTCGTCGACGTCCGCGAACCGTACAGGACGTAGCTGAAGTCTTTCTCTCAGAGCCGTTGTAGCTTGTTGTTCGAAGCGCGACGATGATAACAAAATTTTCAAATAAGCCAAAAATGATAACGCGACTGATAAGAGCCGTTCGACCCCCCGCCGAGCGATCACCGACACCATAGGTACGCTCGTAGGGAACAACGTTACAACGGTTCACAACGACGGCAGTGGAAGCGGACGCATCTTTAGGGATACCTATTGCCTCGCTACCATTGCAAGGACGGTATCACGTGATAACGGCGGCACACACGTCTTGTTATCAGTGAAAACGTGTTGAGCGACGACTTCAATAATTGTTTTGTTTATACTCAATGGACAAGTATATGAAAATTTAAACATAGATAGAAAATAATATAAGAAAGATTTTGGCGCAAGAAAATTTTGGAAATGCGAAAAAAAAATTTTGGACATTTTTTCAACATTTTTTTTTCTCATTTATTTTTTATATTATTAACTTTCTTCGTTCAGAATCGTCTTATTGAAGAAATGATTTAGCGTTTCTTTAAAATTCAATACACCCGTCTAGAGAATCCCACCAAACGTGCGAAGAACACCCCGACGAGCGAAGTACACACTTTTTTTTGCATATTTTTTAATTTTTTGGCGCGCAAAAGTATGCATATTTAACACTTTTTAGTGCGTTGAACTTACAACCCCGGTCATATGCGTTTATGAAACGAGACATCTACTCAACTAACACGCAACACGGGAGTGGTTTAATTACACATTCAACGTACCTACGTCGTCATAATATAATATGACGACATCGAAGGCAAGGTGACATACCCGCACGGGTTCGAATGACTTAGGACTCGGGGACGGCGACCTACGCGGTATCAATACGCCCTCCCCTCCCCTCTCGACGTCACGAAACGATATATTTTTAACTCCATATACGTACAAAATTAATAACACAAATAAGACATTTTAAAATAAAATTCAAAATAACTTTATTAGGATTTTATGTTATCCGCGATGTTTTGTTTTTACATCTCCTCATTTCGATTATAATGTTACAATTTTTTTAATATGCAAACGATACAACAGCGATTTATACAAATTAAATTAAAATTTTCATACAAATTACTAAATAATATTTTAGATTGTCCCGAGTTACTGAAGCAAAATATAAATTTTAAAATAAATCCAAAAAAACTGCCGGCATTTAAATTTATTTCATGTCGAACATTGTACAACAAATTATTTGCGAAATTCTCCAGCTAACTGTTTAAATGTCTGCAAGAAATTCCATAAAAAATGTTGACTTTTTTTTTTTTGTAAATCTTTAAACATTTTCATGACAAATGTCACAAGAAAAACACAATAATTATTTATTTATTTTTGTCTATTTCGATTCATTATGTTTTATATTATATTATTATATTTTTTGTATACCATGAATATTATTCATATATTTAATTATTCATATGTCTATTATACCATGATTAATTATTATTATTATTATTTTAATTATTACTTGTAATTGTAACTTGTTTCCGTTAATAAAGAAATATTATTATTATTAAAATTACGATTTCTATTACACATAATACTACACTCGAGAACAATAACGAGTGGCAGGGAACAACCAGAGAGGGGAGGGGGTTAAGGGGTTATAACCCTTCCCGAAGTTTTTTTATTTAGTATTGCGTTTATTACGAGTATTATTGTATCAATAACGTTTGTGTGTAAGCTAATCTGTTTTTAAAACATTTCCATAATTTAATGTGCCTTTACAAATTATGTTAAAAAATCAGTATTTCAATTACCTGGACACTGTGATTATCTTGTTTTAAATCCTTTTTACCAACCATCTCTCCAATTTAAATTTCGTTTTATTCTAAATTATAATTAATTTTTTGATTCCGAAAACAACAATGTAAATCGTTTTGTTCGGTAGTCATATAAAATAGTATCTAATTTGAAAAAATATAAAAATTGATTTTTCTTTAAAACTTTTAATCCCGAGTTAGGTTTATATGTGAAATTGAGGAATATTTTTGATTTGCGAAGCGTTATGATGCTGTATAACATCATTTTACTTTAGTTTTACTGTAATTATGAGAGAAACCATTTTCAAAGCATAAAGAACAGTTAATGATTTCCTCTAATTTTGATGCGTGAAGTTTTTTGGCACTAAAAAATTTATAATTTTTGGCAGGTGGTAAATAAATTTGTTCTATTTTACTTTTAAAATATACCGTTTTATTTTAGGGGTCGACTAGAGCTGTTACAGTGGTTTAGCAATCCAACAGATAATCATCTGTAATTTATCTGTAGTTCATAATGATGTATAAAGTGGTTGATTCAACTTTTTTAATAACCCTTCCCGAAAAAAAAATTCCTGTGTGCGCCACCGGATTAGTGGTGTCGATTTGAAGTAACAAAACGACTAGCAACACACCGTAATAGTAATTGTTACCGGTGGCAAATACTATAAGACGTTATAATTTGTATTCCAAGCGACACGACGTAAATAATATTACGCCGCGCTATTCGCGAAAACAATAATTAATAATTATATATTTTTATTGTGTCCGTAGAAAAAAAATAATAAATAAGACGAATCAATGAGAATACCACTCGAAAACGTATATTATCATTGATTATATTAAATACTTTATTTACAATCAACGGTATTATTGTTTACTAACATCGCTGCTACCGATATACACGTAATAGTCAAAGATTTTTATGAACGTTTCGAAACGTTAGGATTTAGATTTTGTAGCAATGAAATATAAATTTTATTATAATATAACTTATTTCCGATAGTAATAATGTAACTATTGTAATTGAAATATGGGAATCTTTTTATGAAAAAACGACTGAACGGAGAAAAACCAAAATTGGGTTAACTTTATTGAAATCAGAACGGTTTAAAATGTATTTATATATATATAACTATTAACTATATATAATTCTATTACACTCTCCTCAAAAGGACCATTTGCTAAAAAATTTGAAAAATGTCCTCCAATTTTATTAATGCCTAAATGAGCAAAATCGAGATTCAAAAAGTTGCTGGACAAAATATGAAAACATGTACACATTAAAAAATAATAATACCTAATTAAAAACATTCTAGGTTCTTTGCTCCACTCAGAATTTAAAAAAAAAAAAACCACGTGACAATTGGATAAGTGGTTTTGAAGCTAATCCAAAGATTTTCTCTTCTTCGCTTTTACATAACATAAACTGTAGACATGTGATAATATATATTAAGTACACGATTGTTATATTATAAGAAATTATCTGATTTATGTATAGTAATATATGATCTACAATAGCTCATTAATTTTATAATTATAATTATAAAGCTCAACTAGAGTAGAAATATATCAAATAGACTTTAGACTCAGAAGATCGAGTTGAAAGAAGAATATAATAATGTTTTTAATTTTTTTTTTCTATAAGCTTTTGAGTATAAATATTCGTATGTACAAATATATTTAAAAATAATTCAATCACCCCTCAAAACTTTCACTCGAGGCAAATGCCCCTTTTGCCCACCTTAATGCGCCCCTGATCAAACGTTTCTCGATTATCGATCATAAGCTGATGTTTATTGTCATAAACCGTAGTTCATAAGTAATACGCATAGAAAATTAACTTATTGAATATAAAACGTCAAAAACAAAACACTTAAGAAATAGCTTATATATGGAGTATCTGTGATGTACCTTATTAACATATAGATACATCATCGACTACCTGTTATTTTACTTCAATTTTGTTTTGGTTCCTTTTATTTTGATTGTGTTAATTTCACAGATTTCCCTCGTTTTTGGAAAAAGTATTGAGAAATTCAAAAAATGATCACTCTAAAGTACTCTGGATATGATTTTGAATTTACAGAGTTACTGATCAAAATTTTTGGACAAACATTTCTATACGAAAAGATTTACACAGAAGGAGAAAAAAAATGAAATCATAAGCTTCTTTCCTTCGCTCAGAATCTAAAAATAAACATCTTTCTAAAAACACTAGCTTACTTCGTTTCACTCAGATTCCAAAACTACGAGAACATATTATTATTTTATCACATGAAAAATTATTTTTCTATAGGGTTATATATTTCTAAGTTTCATATTATTATAATATTTTTCTTTAGCAATACCTACTATTTACTTTAGGCACACATCAATGTTATTTTGTCTTTAACAACTAATCAAAATCGATTGTGGGTGTTATTAAGCATTAATATTATATCATGTAGAATAACGAGTTTGAATTATCATACAAGTCATCAAAAATAATATGTATATAAATTGTTTGAACTCATTCTTAAATTCTTAATGTTTCATTTTAAATACCAGTTATATCACTATATCCATCTTAATTTTGTATGTACAATGCATAATTTCATTACAAAGATAATGGTTGTATAAAATTGAGTTATGTATTATAGCAGTCATTGGGGGGCATTTTGAAAATTTATAAAAATAAACAAAAATATTACAAAAAATATTAATGAGTTATGTGTACTTCATTACCTAGTATCATATTATTAGTTATCTATTTAAAAGTTTAAAAATTATACAATTTGCTGTGTTTTTTGAAAAATAAAATTCTCTCATTCATTCAAAATTCAACCGATTTCAAAATTATTTTTTTTCCCGATTAACTTATAAGTAATTCTACAAAGTGACTATTTTCGAAATTTTTCAAAATTTTTTTTCCATGGTTTTGAATTTTGGATTTTTTTTAACCATGGTAAAAGATGCGTAATGTGCTATAAGTCGCATATTACGTTAAAAAAAAAAAAAAAAAAAAACGGAACTTCAATATCTGCATTATAATATTAGGAGTAATAACTATTGATTTTCTAATTAATTTACATATACTGTATATTATATAGTTATGTGTACAGTGTTAAAAATCGTTTAACTCGGCATCATAATCAAAACGAAATCAATGTGCGCAGTGAGATAAAACGTCACTACGTCAGAATTTGCGGTCAAACATCAAAGATTAAAATATATTCGTTGTATTCATATTATGTACACGATGTGCGCCTGATAAATTGCTGACTGTTTAGCCACCTACTTGGAAAATTTTAAGGAGCATCCAATA
>JAIPRM010000445.1:0-56681 GCA_025469315.1 Stegophylla sp. TES_Ste_2020
ATATTATAAATTATAATAAATATAGTTAGATATTATGTACAAAACATAAATTTATTAAAATTTTAAAAATTTAAACGGGCCATATATTATTATACAGATTACAGGTGACAGGCCAGTCGGCGATCGCAGACTAGCCGACCGGGCCAGTCCGCCCCTGTGTCCGGGTGAACTGCTAATCGAGAAACGTATGTTGTCATGCTGAGGTCTGGTGATTGAGCGTCTTTTATAGTAAACCATTGACGTCACTATGAGAGTCTATTTCTGATAATTATGTTTTGTGGGCAGTTTTGTGTGATTTCGTGTGTTTTGGAAACTTAGAGTTTTCCTAATATGGCTAACTAAGCTTTTATTAAAATGTATTTTTAAAATACAGAGAAGAACTGTATCAATGCTATATATTTTAACACCAACGACTTGATATATCGTACACGTGTGACGCGTATTACTTTTTACATGTATTAAAATATTGATTAGGTACATATATTATAAATTTATCTTTTATTGTACTATCAGCCATTATATAATATGTGTCATTGTAATATGTGTGGCACGTGTAGGCTCATTTCACAATGTTCAAAGTAAACTTGACCAAATCTCATGCAGTGTTTAAATCAGGTTTGTTACACTCGTCATTTTTCTTCATTAAAAACTCCGTATAAGTTATTAAAGTATAGATACAGCTGCTGGACAGATAACTTTTTATGACGATGAAGTGTTTATTTTCACATTTACAACGACAATCTGTTTCACAAATGATATAGAAGTACAACCTAATGATAATCGAATACGCTAATTTTGTGACTATTTTTTTAGAATCCTATATAATGACAAATGGTTTATTTCTACTATCACTTTGGACAGAATTTTCGAATATTACTAAGCACGATGTGTACAGAAAATGTTTGTGTTAACGATATTTATAGCACTTAAAAACTATGAAATATGCGCTAGAATAGCATCGAAAACATGGAAATTATACGCTGTATGTTCTAAAATTAAAAAATACGCTCTATAAAATGCAAATGAAAAATGTTTTTCACATTTCTTCTATCATAACTCTGTATTTATAAAAATACCTCAAATTTACTCAAAATATAAAATATTTTATTATTTTTTGTATGCATATCTGTAATTAGTACAAAAAAAAAAATACCAAAAATTAATTGATTGTTGTCCACTCGCATTAATAAATATTTGGTGAATATTTTTATATACTGAAAACAAAACCATCAGTCAATTAATTTATGACGTTCTAAGTTCATCAATACTGCAAAGGGTCTAACATTTTCATTTACAAAATACTGTTTTAGTTATTTCCGCATTAATTAGCAACAAGAAGCAAATTAATTAAAAAATAGTAGAAAAAATGAAAAATCCTAAAACATGCAAAAACATAAAATTTAGACTTTTGGTACTGAATTATTTTTAGTATAGAACGAATTTTTTGTTTACTTTATTATTATTTTATATACTACTTTCAAATATGAAAATGCTATATGTCTTGAGTCCTGATAACTCCATTCAAAGCCAAATGGTTTGTTTTATACACACCTTAATATTATTTAGTTGATTGATGTTTTGAACCAAAGTCAATGTGACGTATACATAAAAATGAGAAGTTCAGATGAAAATAACAGAAGTCGAGAAATAGGGTGGTGCAAAAGGAAAGATAATTACGTACGATTTTATCACAATATGAAAAAAAAAGAAATTTCAAGAATTGGATATTTTAAAAAATTAGCGATTAAACAGACCTTAAATTATAAATATAAACTAAGAACTGACTTCTTTATTTTAACGTAATTTTCAAACTTAAAATAAAACATCTTCAACCACACTAGAAAATATATTTTACTGAAAGTCCTCAGTGTCAATTAAAATACATAATTGAAATGTTATTTGTGTGCACGTCAAGTTACTAATTTAATGTCCTTTTTCTTTTGTGTTTATAAACCTATTAATTTCTAAAAAGCCTGAAAACAATTCAAATATTAAATTAAAAACAATGTTAAGACATGTCTCTAAAACAACTTTTGTGCGTCTCCTCTTGACACGCGTATCATAACTCATAGATTCACCATCACTGTGATAGACCTTTTATAAGGATAAGATATCGCATTCAATTCTGCAGACCCTTATAACAGATGGCGTGTGAATTGAGTAAACCTATATAAGAGATGGTTAGAAGCGATTTTGGCTTTTTTTTTTTTTTTGCGACCTTTTTTTTTTACAATTTTTCGTAACCTAATCTACAATTTTAATAATAATTGTCATTTTCACCGTTTCAGGCTGCGCTCGCCAATCAGATGGAGGTCGTCGAGTATCTACTGGCACTTCACAAGTCAGCGACCTCGCTTGGGCTCGCCGACGATAAACCGACGGCTGACCTCCTGGGCATCACCCCCATAGACGTAGCTCGAGCGACCGGGCACACGGCACTCGCTGATCGGCTACAAGAACACTACTACGGTGAAACTACAGAATTTAAAGGTGTTGATCATCACCGGAACAAGCAGAAGAACGAACAGATGCTGCAGAAACAAAACGGCGATGCGAACCACGTGACCAGCGATTTGCAATCGCTGAAAATTGGAAGCGCATAGACGCTTTGCCATTAGCATATAGTGGTGTACACTAGATTTCTGCTAAGGGTGTTAATACAGTTTTATTTCTTATTCATCATCTGATAAAATATACACACAAACATTTTTTGTAAGTTAATTTTTTTACTTTAATAACATTCAGAGTAGTTTATCTCATAGTTTTTTAACTCCAGTATTGAAATAATATTAATTTATCAATTATTTTGATATGGTTGTCAACTGACACCCCTGCACCCCTTCGTGTGCGCTACTAATGTCTACCACCGATAAAATACTATTGTCGTCCACTCCCTCATTTATCATTTCCTTCCATTGTTTTTTACGACTTTTTCAAATATAAGCTTTTATTATTATATAAATATAATACTTATGCTATGTTTATTAAAATAAGTTTTGCTTTTAATTAAAATATAACACTTAATTTGTACGTTAGTATCTTTTGTTTTCATCGCCTATACAGTTTTCCACAAATTAATAATCTCAATAAGAAAATAATAACAAGACAAATTTATTTCACCCATTCCGTACACATTAAATGGACGATAATTATACACACAATTTTAACGCTTATCCTAGGTACCTACTCCATATTTTTTTATTTAATTTTATTATACACTATATCAATTATAGTAGTATACCTACTAACTACTTTATCTCTTTTTTATTTTTTGCAAAAATATTTATGACTCAATTTTAGAGAAGTGGACGCAGGGAAATAATTCAGTGGGGTTGAAAAAATTATAATTAATATCGTTAATTTTTATTTAATAATTTAAATTTTATATCAATTTCTATTTCCAGCCAATTTTACCTTATCATAAGTCTAATAAAAATGTAAAAAAGTAAATAAAAAATTGTGACATGGATCCAAGGACTGGAGCGAAGGGGTTTTATATTATGTTTCTTCGAGTATGCGTAACAATATAACTAAATTAGATATAAATTAATTATTTTGTTATTCATTTATTTAATCGAAGTAAACTGAAGTCGATCGCGATAGCGAAAGAAAACTCAAAGGTTGATTACAAGTTAATTAAAATCGATCACTCCTGTAAGTTAGATAAGTAATGAATCGATACACTTTATTTCAATGAAATTATAACCGATATTAATTATCGTTTTTGCAAAGCTATTCATAAAAACTCAAATGCATAGTTATCTACGAGTTATTCACCGATTACATGATTACGTTCACATCACCATATTAATGCAAATTTTGCATTTATCTAACAGTTCATGTGCGTAAAACCAGGTTTACTTTAACCTATTAAACATCGATAACTTCTTAATACGATTAGTGCGTGACCCATAGGTAATTACAATCACAAATTTTAGACAGCACCGAATTCTTTAACACATGTCTGGATCACAATCTTTTATTTAAATTTTTTATTGAAATATTGAAATCCAATCGGAAAATTCAAGGTACAAGCAATATTAAAATTGTGACGGGAAGACATAAGAAGACTCAACTTACCTACAATTTTATATAAATTATTTGTCCTTCAATATATTTTTTCAAAGAAACACGATGGTACGCTCTCTAAAGTAAACTAAGTCTATATTCTTGGCATTCATTTTCGTATTTTGTTCTATTTTTTTTTATTGGCAGTCCCTTTCCCCAGCTTGTCTTAGCTAATTTTATACTCGATTCAGTCGGAAAGTTTTAAATTATTAGTGGGCTGCCATTAATGGATTTTTGCCAATTCGAAAACTAATCACAAGATGAAAAAATATGTAAAAAAAAAAAGTAGAAATGTAAAAAAGATAGCTTCACGTTTTAAAAATAGCTCACACTGCGTATATAAAGTCATAAATTATTATCATCTAATTGTGTTCAATTTAAAAAAAACTTAAGTTCGTTTTTAGATTTAAAATATAAATTATTATTGTTAAATTTAACTTTTGCTAGTACAAAACTTTCATGATAAATAATTTAAACATTTTAAGATTACAATAATGCAATAATTCCAAACATGAATAGATATTGAAAAAGCTATAAGGAAACGGCTAACTATCAATGGCATAAAGAAGTGCAATTTCGATTAGTAAAAAGCCGGACATAATTCACAGTTCACACAGTGGGTATTTCCTCGCTCCTAGGGTGGGATTTGGTAGGTGTGTTAAAATTTGAAGAAACCATAAATCAATAATTCTGCAATAAAACGATTCTGAGTGGAGCTTCAGTATATACAAGACAATTTTACTAAAAAATTATAAAGTTTATTATTATTACAAAATAAATTTATTTTTTACTCAGTCTATTTAATAAAAACAGGAAAAACAATGTTTTGATCAAAAAATGAATCTATATACTAAAAATTTTTTTTCGTCAAAATATTTTTCATATTATTGTTCATCTATATCTAAAAATGCATAGATAGGATTAAAAAGAAAAGTATCAAAAGTAATTTATCAAATTTTGGGTAGTTTTTCTTAAATTTTAAAAAAATATTGAGAATTTCGAAAAACGACTTGTTTAATTCAAAAGTAGACGTCCTAAATTTTATTCACATACAATATCTTATTGAACTCCTAATCTAAATAAAATAATTTATAAAAAAAGAACGTACTTCGTACCTTGGGGTGTTCTTCACTCCTCGGGTGGGATACTCTTGTTGTGTGAATGCATTTTAAAGAAACAATTAATCAATTCTTCAATAAAACCATTCTGAACAGATCTTCAATTAATATACACTAATAATAATGATTGTCGATTAGTCGATTAGGTTATATTTAAAAAATGTATGA
The DNA here is from genome assembly GCA_025469315.1 of Stegophylla sp. TES_Ste_2020. Lineage (NCBI taxonomy): Eukaryota > Metazoa > Arthropoda > Insecta > Hemiptera > Aphididae > Stegophylla > Stegophylla sp. TES_Ste_2020. The sequence continues at coordinate 5,355 of JAIPRM010000445.1, forward strand.
GTGTGTGTGTTTTGTTGTTCTATAATTTATATATTTGCCCTCTAGTAAAAATCCTAAATACGCCACCAGACGCGTATCCAGGGTTTGATTTCGGGAGGGGCTAACAAAAATATGTAATCATACCTAGGTTCCTAAATTTCAAATGTCTGTCACCCAGCGCTTGAATTGGGGGGGGGGAAAGACGCGGGAGAGACGGAGAACCTCTTCTATTTTTTAAAAATATTTTAGTGTATTCTAATTAATTTTTCAAAAAGCTCTCCACGGATTTAAAAATACATTACAATTTTTTAAAACATTAATTTTTTTTTTTTGACATATGTATCCCTCTTTCAATTTCTTTCCAATTTAAACATTATTATCACCGTTTTTTTAGTCACAACCAATAATCTAAAATTTATTTTATGAAAATTTAGTTTTAATATATTTTACCGCATTAACTAGACTTTTAATAGTATTTTCTTCTTCCTAGAAATGCTATAGAGAATATTTAGAAAAAAATTTCTTCTTAAGTACTGCTCCATCAAAATTGAAAAACATCTTTGATGTATTTATCTGAGCACATTTATGATTTAAAAAATTAATTCTAGAAAGAAAAAAAAAATAGGTAATGCTCGGATATGCGAACCACAAAATGCATGTGGCCTACAATCACTTAATACATGGATTGTATATCCGAGCGGAGAGAAAATAGAAAATAAATAAATAACGAGCATATTTGAATATAAACATGAACTTTAGTATTTTGTATATAAGATAATATTACTGGTTTACTACCTACATTGATAGTGATCACTTAAAATGGAAGTGATCCATTTTTACCCAATTGATATAAAAAAATAAAAAATTCTATTTATCAAAAATTAAAACACGTATAAACAATTAATTTTATGTCTTGTATGCGGTTCACTTATTACAATATAGCTCACATATCCGAGCAGAAACGTGTTAGTAAATCACATATCCGATCATGACAAATAAATAATATTATTGTAAAACCAATAGATTATTTAGTTCAACTTAAAATCTGAAATATTAAATAGGATAAATTCCACTATTGATAAAATTATAATATTTAAAGTAGTGTAAATTTTACAAATTTTTCTTTTATTTCGGGAGGGGCTGCAGTCCCCTCAGCCCACCCCATAAATACACCCCTGTACACCACTGTTTTGTATTCACTCCAGCCACGAAATAGAGCGATTCTTCAATGTTATATCAATCTATCAAAGTGTGAAATACTCGTTAAACATCTCTAATCGTTTTATTTAACCAGTATTCAGAATTTTTACGTATATAATCAGTGATAGTTGTTAGGTAATACTATACAACTATTTAAGTAAAATATTAATTATATAGAGTAATACCTAGATAAAAACCACTTCAAGATTTTATTTAAATCTTTATTAAAGAAAAAACTGCGTATTTGTACGCGTTTGTTATTGCGACTTAACTCAACGTTCATTAAATTAATGCGTATTAAACTTTCGGTTTATATGTACTAAAATAACTATGAAACTGGATCATCAATAATGCCAATATTTCTTATTGTACATTAAATATCTTATCCCATGGTATTAATTAATATATTATAGAAAACATATTAATTATAACAACATTTTGTTGCCTCAACAAATCTGAATATGTAAGACACATGATTTTAGATTCTGAATGAATCGAAGAAGTTAGTGATTTTAATTTTTTTTTTCTTTTTTCTTTTTATGGAAACGATTTTTAGTAAAGAATGAATAAAATTGTTCATGAGGTTTATACGGTCACTTTTTAGATCAGCATTTTGGTAGTAAATTAAAAAAGGTCATTTTTTGTGTAAAAAAGCCGAAATATACCATAAAAAATATATACATGAAATCGATTATTTTTTTTAATTTCACCATAACTCAAAAATTAATAGGACTTAATTATGGCAATTTTTAATTTTATTAGAGTTTTAAACATCGAAAATTCAAATTTTATCATCAAAATTTATCATCTTTACGATTATTTAAATTTTAAATGGACATAGATTATTTTGTTTTTACTCATTCAAACAATATTGCTTGAATATTTTTCCACAACTCCGGTTTAAGATATTTTAAATTGTGTCCACTGTCAGTTATTATTACTTATAATTCGTTTTCAAATTTATTAATTTGAAATTACCACCAAAAATATTGATGCGCATTGGATTTTTTATATGCTGTTAATTTGACTTGACAAACCGAATTGAATATTTAGAATATTAAATGCGAATTAGCCTAAAGAGAATTGAAATTACGATTTTACGCATGTTACTCGCCGTTTAAATAATATGGGTTAATGACTACGCATGAACGCGGTAAATACCTATCTCCAGAAATATACTTCCGAAATTTACTAAACATTTTATAAAGTTTATCATTTTCTCAACTTTTGTTTTATCCTGAAATACGTTCCTATGAATCCTATTGCGATAACTACATACTCGATCGTAAGCCAAATCATAATTTATATCATAATTCACACATTACATAATATTTTAATATAATAATAACCAGGAACTACTTATTATTATTATAATCCTTTTCGATAACTTTCGCACATATGTTGTGCATGCAAGTGATTAGCTAGTAGAGTGGAAACATTGATTTCAATATTTAAAACTTGTGATGGCATAGGCGTAACTAGACATCATCCGCAATGACAGCCTTGCTAATGACCGGCGCTATCTTACCAAAAAGGCAAAAAAACACTCTAAACCCAATACTGTATTTTTTGAGATAGGGAAGGGGGTAGTCCCCAAAGAAATATTTGCATAATTTAAAATAAAAAGTCTCATATTTAGCTCTAATTTACACCACCTATAGATAATAATACAACAATATCTAATAATATTTTATAATAAAGGCAAAGTATTATACGTCTTCATGGTATAGGTTTTTCCAAAATCGGATGGGTTGATACCATTACTCCTTGCCATATCTATGGATCTTAAAACAATTACGGAATTAATGCCACCAATAATGTTTATAAAATAATTTATACAAATTATACCAGTTGAGAGTTACCTACATACATAATATTATTTTATTGCGATAAGGCTCATATTTATTAGACAGTTACATCACGATACCTTATTACTTATTAGGTACTTATTAGCAAATAAAGATACTCTTTTTTTAAAATACAATTTGTAACTCATTTGCCTTAAAACATGATTGACTGACGCCTGTGGAAAATTACATGGATTGCTCAGGCACCCTAGGCTGCCACTGTAGACACGCTTATGTTTGACGGTCATTGTGATTAGATAATCACCATATTAGTGTAATTATTAGGTAACGACTAGGCTTAGGGACTTCTTGCATTTGCATATTTTTTTTGAAAGATTATTAAAATAGCAGAGTCAAATATAAATACTGTACATAATGTAGATAATAAAGGAATCTGAATCTCAAATTTAATGGTGCATATATTTGCATATTGTTCAGTTTTTGCCTATTATTGGAGCATACTTTAGCTATTAAATGCTATAAAAGGTCATATATATATATTTTATCGATTTGCTACGTATTATAATTGATTAAATTAATGCGCACTGATGTGAAACATCATAGTCGAATAGACTGTCCTAAAATAGTTTTAAAATTGTATTTATGAATTATGATCTTTACAGTTTCTTTCATCGCTGGTAAATGAGAGAGTTATCCCAAAAAAAGTCATATAATATTGAGTACTACAAAAAAAAAAAAAAAAAATGAGTTTGATTAATAAGTTTTCAAAAATGTACTAGTACAGTGTAATTTGCAAGGATAAAATAATAAAAGGTAAATTTATTCACAACTCATTGTTCTGTTTTAACTCCACAGTCATTGAGTTTGTTCAATAATTTATCAAACAATTTTACTTAAATTATTTTATTAATCATTTATTTTATTATTAGTCTGTTTTATTTGGCATTTCAGTGGTCAATTAATGAAACTATTAAAAATAATTTCTATATACTTATATATCAAGTCAGTTGTTTAGAGCATATTTTAGTACATATTCTGATGTTTTTTAGAGCTAGAAGTCCCTAGGCCTAGTTATAACTTGTAAATTTATGTTATCTGTTTCATGAATTACATTAGAATAATTAAATGATATCATCACAATTATTATTTTATGTCCGTTCGCTACAAGTGAATGATTTCCATCCGCCGCCGTACAAATGACGTGCTGTGCGCCACAAGAAGAAAAAAAGAAGAAAAAACTTAAATTATATTCAACTCATAGACATGATAACAATTAATTATCATGTCTATGATTCAACTAGACTGCAACATTGGTGGTAATCGCCGTTATTTTAATTGTATATCGGCTCGAATAGTCATCTTTTAGTATTTTAGATTCTGAGCGAAGCGAAGAAGCTTATGATTTTATAATGATATTTATTTATTTGTTTATTTTTCTCTTCCTTTAAACACTTTTTCGTATACAAATACTTGTTCACTAGTTTTGAACAGTATCTTTATAGATTCAAAATTACAACCAGGTGGTACTTTAAACAGGACATTTTTCAAATTTCTCAATACTTTTTTCAAAAACGAAGAAAATCTGTCAAAAAATTGACAAAAAACACTAAAATATGCTACTACCAGAATTTTCATAAAAATAAAATAGTTTTTTTTTTAACATAGCTTTAAAAATAATGTAGCTAGAAACTTGAAACTTTCACCAACTACTAAAGATGACGACAAGAACACTTTATAATGGAATAGGACGAACATTGTAATGCATGAGTGTTGGCTCGAACACACTAGTGTAGTATACATTTTATTCTGATTTAATTTTGTGTAGTGAAGTTGTATCACTTTGTATTTACAAATATTCTAGCACATTGCAACGCTCATTGACTTCATACAATTGTTTTAAAAGTCAGGACATACTTCGTACCATGGGTATTTTCACTTCTCAGATAGATCTTGATGAGTGCGTTAAATTTCAAAGAAACAAAAAAATTTTCTCCAATTTTTATTCGTTTTTTCTTCAATTCAAACTTCCGTGAAATTTATATTTTTATTATATTTTATTCCTAAATCCTCGACTTGCTCGATATTTGTTGCATAAATGAAATTGGGGGGAAGGGGGCTATAATTGTCCGGATAATAATTCTACGGAATGGAATAATCCGGAATATAAATCTGCTCTATTAAGATTTTCCTCTTGATTTCAATAATAGTAGCAACGTGTGAAAGACATTTCAGCGAGCTCAAAATGATAACTATATGCTTAAGAGCTATAACAAACCACGAAAGATTATCTAGAACGAGCATACACTTAACAGAAACGGAAATCGCGAAAAAAATGTTTTGCCAAAAAAAAAAATGTTTGAAATTTTGAAGCCAAAAAATTTCACTTTATAAATTTTATTTAAAATATTGTTTTAAAATTCAAAATAATTGTTTGGTTAGGGAAAATATCAATTATTATACTGTACATACGCACATTGAAATAGTAAAAGCAATAATGTTTGTTTAAATATTTATGGAGGTAATAATAAAAAAAATTAAAAATATTAATGATAACTTAAAATATTATACTGATATTATTTTAAAAGTCAATTGGTTGAGTTTGATTTTAATTAATTTGAAAATGGTATAAATACAGTAAAATTTTTCGGGGGAAAGAGGGCGCAAATTTAATGTTTGCCTCATGTAAATTTATGACTTGTTACGGCTCTGTTAGCTGAGAATAGGAGAAAAAAATTATGAGAAAAAAAGAGTACAAAAAAGGAGTTTTTATCAAATTACAAGTAGTTTTTTACCACATTTTGGACAAACTATGGAAAATTTCAAAAAAAGTACCTCTTAAAAGTACTATCTAGAGGAAAATTCTGATTCAAAAAGTTTCTGGTTGAAACTGAATAAAATAAAATGAATAAAAGCTAAATTTATTCACAACTCATTGTTCTGTTTTAGCCCCACAAACAGTCATTGAGTTTGATCAATAATTTATCAGAAAATTTTACTTAAATTATTTTATTAATCATTTATTTCATTATTAGTTATAATTTTCATTCTAGTGATCAATTAATGAAACAATTAAAAACAATTGCTATATACTTATATATCAAGTCAGTTTTTTAGAGCATATTTAAATGTAGGCATATTTAGTTGTTTTTTAAAGCATATTTGAATGCATATTCTGATGTTTTCTTAGAGCTAGATGTCAAGTCATTAAGCTTAGTAATTACTAAATTTATTCCTATGCAGGTATCAATGTGTTCAGCGTCTATTCTAAAGAGCAGTTAAGTTTATTTTGCATAATTGGCTTTTTTATTGGGAAATATTACAAAAATAGATTTAAACACCATATTACCGTCGCAATACTTATGCTATTATATCAATAATAATAAAACGTACATATTGTTCTTGTTATTATTTTTTATCCAACTCAATATTATCAGAAGTTTATTAAGTCCTAGCACGGTTGAGCGACGTGTTAAATGTAACTTTGTTGTTATTATTATTATTATTATTATTATTATTATTGTGTACTTAATATATACTACGTGTTATTACACTACGGCTGTACACTGTTATACGTCATAATAATACAGTACCTAAATTCGTTGTACAAAGCACAACCTTTATTTGATTATTGTAATAGCTTCTTTATTGTTTATTTTTATTTCTATTATTTGTTTATTTTATCCCAACATAATGAGATTATATTAACTTATTAACTTATTTAAATTAATAAAATGATAATTAGAACTGATACATACACCAACTACGCTAAGCTCATAAAAGGTATGTAGAGTTTCTAGATAAATATAATTACTTTTTAGTAAAATGCTAACACAATTGAAAATGCGTCTCAATTCATTAAATAATAGTAGTCAAATTGTACTAACAATATTTATATCAATGTTATGTAGATATTACATAAATGTATTGTTGTTACAAAAATGAATTCGTCAGAAAGACATCAAACCGTTCTTTCATTCCTTTACATCATAAAATCTAAAATGTACATTTTATACAGAATAAAATATTGTCATTAATGAAACATTGAAAATGTCATAAATTATTATCAACCACTAGGTACCCCTAAACGGCCTAAACAATAATGTGTTTAAATTATTTATATATATATATATATATATATAGAGAGAGAGAGAGAGAGAGAGAAAGACACATTTAGGAGAGTCAGAAAGAGGCGATTATCCAGTGTGGCAGTGGCAATTTTATCATGAGATGTACCAAAACTATGCCAAAAACAATATGTTTTAATATGAAATATGTTTTAAGAGAAAGATTTTTTTTGGCTCTAAGTATGCTTCCATGTATACACCAGGTAATGTTGCAAAGTGCTCACTGAATGTATTTTTTCTCTGTCACGTAAAGAATAAAATAATATTTAAAGCCACATGTAAATAAAAAACCTTTGAATTCTTTAAACATTTTAAGGATATAGAAGTAATCAAATGAAGATATATATAAATATATATATCCCATAATCAAGTCTATAAATTTAATTCTCTAAAAAAATGTTAAACTATGCATGTATTTATGCACTAAAAATTTCAAAATATGCATAAAAAAAAATCCAAAATATGAAAAAATATGTTTATTAAAAAATTATGTTGAAATTAATCATTTTTATTAATAATTGTTGTTATTATAGAAGGCACATATTTACTTTTTAATTTGTAAAAGATTACAAATTTATACATGAATAGGTAACGGATTTGTACATAGCGGAATAATGGTAATTTTGTTTATTTTTATTATCAAATAACAACTTATATTTTTATCATTATTTCTAATATAATCCCAAGGTCCAGTAAAATTGGATACAAATTAGATAGGTTGATGCACTCAATTTTTCTTTGTGGCTTTTTATCGCCATCTTTTCAACGAAACCATTTGTCAAATTAGACATGTATTTATATTTAAAATCCTATTTGTATGATAAATAACATAGAACAAATTTTGGTCGAATCCGTTTTCTTATACAATGTAAGAAAAAAAAAATGCAAATGCATTAATTTCACATTTTCTCTCAGCCCTGCTCATCATAGGCGTAACTAGACCTTTGAATTTGGCGGGCTTTCAGTCCCGTTGGTAAAATATAAAATATGATGACTTTTTTTTTTTTTTGCTCTTTGAATGGCATTATTCTATTAATAAAGAAAAAATCCAAAATACCTCGCTCCTTGGGTGGAATACTTTTGATAAATTTGTTGAATTTTAAAGAAATGATAAATAATTTTAAATAAAATGATTCTGGGCGAAGCTCCAGTTAATATACAATATACAATAATAATTGTCTGTATTTATAGTACTTTATTCAGTATGTTAAACATAACATTGTTATACAATAACAGAATAATCAATAACAACATAAACAATAATTTACGAAATAAAAACTTGCGAAAAATAAGAAATTTACAATATTTTCAATGTTTTATGCTTAGTTTAATATTGGTAAAAATTTTTTGAAATTTACACGAAATATGCACATAACTTTAGTAGTTGGTAAAAGATTCAAGTTCTAAGCTCTATTATTTTTGAAGTTATGTTAAAAAAATTATTTTACAAAAGTACTTGTTATGGCATATTTTAATATTTTTTTTATCAATTTTTTCGGTAGTTTTTTCTTATACCTAGAGAACGTATTGAGAATTTTTAAAATTCACCTCATACATAACATAATTCCCAAAAGGTTTTCTCGCTTTTTTTCTACCAATTTTAGAATTTCTTATAGATTGGCTCGATGAATAATTTTTTAGAAGCATTTAAATTAAATTGCTGCACAAATGTTAACACAAATATATTTTTAACGCCGAGTACGATGGTGTGGCATAAATTCCACGCGGATCAATAATTTTCTAATAACACAATTTTGAAAATTCAATATTTTCAAGTATTATATTAAATACCTATTATTTTTATCGTTTTCAATCCTGTTCTTGTAGTCTAATTGTCTAGTAAAAACTGCTTGATACGACGGTAACGGCTTCAAATCTTACCCCGTAAACTAAGATGTTTGCACAAAATAATGTTCTGTTCATCATTTAAGTTTAATGTGGGTATATCTATCAGTATAGTATATAAGATCAATGTATAATCACTCAAAAATGAATTAATATTGTTATTCTGGTCGAATTTTTTCTTTTCCTTCTTTTTCTGTTAACACTTTTTCGTTTGGAAATACTTTTTAAAAGTTTCAACCAGCAACTTTTTTAATCACAATTCATTCTAAATAGTATTTTCAATAAGTTATTTTCGAAATTATCAATAATTTTCTCAAAATTTGGAAATAAATACCCAAAATTTGACTCGGAAACTATCTTTATTTAATTGGAACTTAATAAAAATTTAAACATAGATAGACTATAATATGAGAAATATTTTAACCTAAGAAAATGTTGGACGTTTTTTTTAACATTTTTTTCTCACCAATTTTTTTTCCTGTTCTCAGTTAATACATAGGCATAGGTAGGAGGGAGGTTTGGGGGGTTCAAACCCCTCCCATTGATAAACTCTTAATCGAAAAAAAATGTACTATTTTCACAAGATAAAATGTGCACGTTTATAAATAATAATGACAGATTTTTTTTTTGTTTATAAAAACGTATTTTCAATTCTAATTTTAGTATCAAACATTAAAGATTCAATTGTAAATATATTATACTCATAGTATTTAGTACTATATTATAATCACTTGCTTCACTTTTTTCTGTCTTAAAATGTTCATCAATAGGAACCTATGTAACAAAGAGCTTGTAAATAATATGTCGGCTACTCTTTTTGTATCCTTCTGTGTTTCACCCAATTCTATAGGAATTTCAGTTTGTATTAGAAAAAAATATATACAAACAAGATAATATTTTCAGATTTTTCGACATTATTCTTTGGCTCGAAAAATACTGTGTATTTTACTAGTGAACATTTAAGTTTCTAGGTTTAAATTAGGAAAAAACTTTATTTATTACACGATTTTTTTCAAATTTTTGCTAATTTTTCTTTATGCTTGAAAAAACTATTTGAATTTCGAAAAATTGCCTTATATTTAATTAACATAATTTTGATATTGCATAATATTTTCAGAATTCTTGTTCGGTAGCGTTCATGCTTTCATTCAAAAATTTTACTTTTGAACCCCTCCCATTCAAAATAAATACCTACGCTCTTGAGTTAATATATGGGATATAATTTATAAAACTAGCTGAGTACAATATACGTTTTTTTGTTGTTTTAATAAACTTTAAAATGTTGAAGTAAAATTATGTTATATAAACTGAAGCTCCACTCAGAACTATTTTATTAAAGAAGTGATTTATAGTTTTTTCAAAATTTAACTCACACATCAAATCTCACTCGAGGAACGAAGATTACCCGTAGTGCGAATTATGTCTGGCTTTTTATCGTTTTTAGTATTCATACACTTAAATGTAAATAATATTATACTATTTTTTTAAAAATATCAAATATTGCGACTTCGGATCTGCACCATAGTTGTATAACGTATAGGTGACTTCCAATATATTAGGATTTATGACCGTACAGAGGATTAAAACAAAGTTTTGATTATGATTGCCTCCAAAACCTATGTAGTTTTTCCATCCTCATATTATTTTATGTTAAATAAATATAAGATCTGACATCCATCCTATAAATAATTATTTGGATTTACGAGATGTCACTACAATGACCACACCATACATGTTTAATTAAATCTTAAGTGAGTCATAATATGTTATATAAGTAGGTATATTATAATTTTATTAATTTTATATGAAAACTAGTTTTTATTCGCAACAATAAAGTATTAACCATAGCAGTAGTATTGGCACCAAAAGTGGTTTTAAAGTGTATAAATTAATATCATTAGTAGGATTAAATAAAATTTTACTAGCTATAACGTATTTTCCGATATAACGTCACGATCTTATCAAAAATATTTGATACAAATTAACAAACACTTTAATTCGACATTTTGAAATTATTACTCGGTTCCTAAATCCCGCTCGTTATGGCTTATATTTGACTTATTTTCCGTCAATTTTCGACGATGCTCGTTATTGAATACGTTATTTATAATAACTACGGTCTACGATGCACCACACCGCTCGACAATCGGCTCGATTGTCCGTCGGCATCACGTACTACGACCGACAATCCTATAGGAACTGTGGTCGACGGTGGTAGCCTCAGCTGCTATAGTAACGAACCGATACTCGGATCAAGACGGTACGGCCAGCGGTGTCGGCGAGTTAACGTTTGAACCACTGATCGCCTGCAAGCAACTGTCGATTACTTCGGACAGCGGTCAAGCGAATCGAAACCCATCGTATTTGTTATTTAACAACGTGCGTATTACAATATGTTGTATAACGTTACAATACGATGCATGTATGTTGTATGTCTATTTCTTTGGCACGCTCTGTAGCATTTAAATACATTAATTTTACGTATTTAAACGAATTAGGTGTCATTCGATTCACCCTGAACGTGGGAGTGACATAGGGCATAATATTTTGGAGCGATGTGAGTGATACATCCGAAAAACCCATCCCCGCCCCCAATTTTCAAATATTCATAGCTCCTGGAGGTTTTAACTTAAAGCGACCATTTTTCCGTTGTTAATTAGGACTCGATGAGATCTATCAATCCCGTTTCAACCCCATTTCATAAAACTATTACTAATTCAAAAAACTACCTCCGAAAATATGATGTCATTACAAATACAATGCGGCTTTCGGACCATGATACCTTATAAAGCAACTGCATGATGTGGAGCTTGAAACAGTGAAAGTTTTAAAAAAAAATACGTGTGGCATTTTAAGCAAACATTAATTACCACCGGCCGAACATCCTATGTTGAACATAGTTGAAATAAGTATTATTATTGTTTAATCTAATAAATTTGATTTCAGTCTAACTTTACCGTAGAGATAATTTACTGACTTTGTAATAATAACTGAACAAATCTTTCATTGATAAAAATTGAATAGTGTGAAATAAAAAAAAAATAAAATCCCTGTCCGCGTTAAATAATATCAAGTGAAAAGCTAAAAACAAGCTTATTGTAATCTATAGACATTTGTGAAAGCAATGTAATACACCGTGAAATGTTCATTTGTTTGAAAACAAATGTCTTAAAATACTATCATTATAACATATTGGGAAAGATTTTACTGTAAACGGGAACAAGCGAAAAACTACATATCATATTTGTTGTAAAAATTCAACACATTTTCACTCAACTTGGAGTAATGCTTATCCCTTATCCCGCAATATCTTTTACATTTATTCTATGTATAATATATTAGAATGATAATATACTATATTTTATCATTTGTTTAAAACAAATTTCAATAGATTATAGTAAGTTATTCTTTAGATTTTCAGTTGATATTATTTAACTTCGATTGTACACCAAAAAGTTTTGTAATGTTTTTTCGCCGTATTTTTCGACGCTAAGATCTATAGGCGTGGATCCAGTGGGAGGGCGATGGGGGCAACGGCCCGCCTAAAACTTTTAAAATGTATATTGAAAATTCTTAAGGCGTATAAAAATATATCAATTTGATATGTATTTTTATCAAATTGCCCTCTCCCCTCCCAAATTTCTATCTTAATTCTGCCCCATCAATAGTTTTCTAATTATTCGATTTTGAAGACTTTATAATCTCGGGTGTTATATTAAATACCTATTATTTCAACTGGTATCAACGCTGTTCTTGTAGTATAGTGGTCTAGTAAAAACAGATGCAACGGTACCGGATTCTAACCTATACCCGGAAAACAAAATTTTTTACACTTTTTTCAATCTTGACGAATCAAAGGCTCCACTATAAACATTAGTACTAATTATATTATAGCGAATTAATGTTGATTTACGATAAATAATGGCACTTTAATATTTTGTTAAGATGTATATTTTGTAATAATTTGAAATTATTTATGGAATATTAATTAGGTGTAAGGGAATATGTGAAAAATCAATTCTCATTTTTTGCAAAACTTTGTATGTAACGAAATAATTTTTAATTAAACATTTAGGTTCAATGCGTGGTTGATAGGTAATGTTTTTTCATCAACTTATGTATTTTTCGATGCTTAATACAATGGTGTGAATTAAAATCTACGTGCATCAACAGTTTTCTAATTATTCTAGTCTATTTTGAAAATTTAATATTTTCGGTTATTATACTAAATACCTACTATTTTAACGCAACGTACAACGATGATAGTAGGCACGATAATAACGCTTTAATCCTGCAGTGTGACGGTCTTGAATTCGAAACTGACCCGAGAATCTGAATTTTTTGCACTTTTTGAACGTAACTGACACAATAAACATTGGTAAAAATTATGTTACAGTGTATAAATGTGGATTTACGATAATTAGAGCCGCTTTATTTTAGTTTTATTTTTTTATGATGCTTATATATTTTATTGAAGTTTGAAATTATTTATGGAGTATTCATTAGATGTATGTGAATATATGAAAATCAATTTTCGTTTTTCGTAAATGTTGTATGTAACTAAATAATTTATAGTTCAACATTTAAGTTCAATTCTTCAAAACTGTTAATTATTGTTGTGTATTAGTTGAAACTTCATTCAGAATCGTTTTATTGAAGAAACGATTTATGGTTTCTTTAAAATTCAATACACCCATCAAAAGTATCCAACCCGATGTGCGAAAAACACCCTGACAAGCGGAGTACACACTTTTTTAATTATAAAAGATTTACATTTCAAAACTCGGCCATAGTGATAATTTACACAAATAATGATTTAAATGTGTATTATTTTGTTAATAATAATTATTAAACATGCTAAGAAGATAGATTGGGAAAATATTTCGACACGGAAGAATTAAAAATACTGGCCCATATATTTAATAATATGACTTTTTTATACTGTTAAATTTAAAAACTCAGAAATATTACCTATTTTAATTTTTCAATGTTATTTTTATTAAAAAAGTATATAATTATATTTGCATAATTACATTTTTTTTGTGATATTCAACTATTTCAAGAATGAAATGTAATATTTTCCAACATTGTTTTAATTATTAAAACAAATACGAATAATTTATTTTATTATGTTTAATCATTTCAAAGGCCTTTTCACAAGGCATTATTGTTGTCTACCTACTTCAATATTATTTTATTTGCTGATATAAATATTTAAATCCTATTTTTGTTTTTGTATTATAAACATATATTAGAAGTAATATAATTCAATAATTATTATTAACTATTATTTGTAGAAAAATTTACATATTGAATAATAATAATATTTATGCCAAATATATTAATTAAGTCATAACTAAGTATTCAAAATGTCAAAACATAAAGTTTTAATGGAAAAAAAATGTACTCAATATATAATAAACAAAATTAAATGCAATGGAGGTACTTTGTAAAATTTAGATATTCATTTGTTTTTCTTCTTTTGTAAACATTTTTTTCAATAGAAATACTTGTCCAAAAGTAATTGCAAAAACCGATAAAATACTGTAAAATTCATCGCAACCTGTTTTTTCATAAATTCAATTTTATTTTTTTTTTCATAACATCAAAAATAATGAAGCTAGAAAGCTGAAACTTTCACTAATTACTAAAAATAGTTACGTACATACTTCATAAAATTTTAAAAAACATTTTTTAACCAAATTTTAAGTAAATACTTTGGAAAAATTGAAAATTTCTCGTTTTTTGTAAGTTTTTATTTCATAAAATTTTAATGTCTGAATATTAAGATCTGAAAATTTAATACACAAACATACTCATATGTACAACCAACGGTACTAAAAAAATCTCGAAAACCGTAAGTCAACCTTTTATTTTATAATTGTTTAGAGTTAGCATTTTGAGAAAATTTATAAGTTTTACATTAAATTACACACTTAAAGGCATTTAAAAAATAATTGGTTCAACCGATCTTTATGAAACTTGATACATAGATGGAGAATCACGCTACAAATATTTTGGTGGAAGAAAATGTTTTACGGATAAATAATTAAAAATTTTACATGGTTTTGATTGGAAAAAAAATCGAAAAAGTATTTAACGTACCTATTTAACTTTTGTTCTTAATGATGCACGATAAAATACGTTACATTTCATATTACACTTTAGATGCATTAGTCTTATAACGAATTAATTTATCATATTAATTATTACAACAAATGGCACATTTTTGCTGTTATATAACATATACTACAATACTACAAATAAGTTTATAGGTATCATAACTACCTATATATATATTATCGTCTGAATTTATTTTATTTAATATAGGTAGTAAAGATATTTAAAACATAAAGTACAGCAGTGACAATATTTAGTAATCACCTTTAAAATCAGTTTCATTCTCATATATATATATATAGGTATAAGGTTGGTATATTGTTATTTATTAATTATTAGTAATAAATAGTACAAAAGACGCAACATAATAAGTGTACCTAACTTATCATTATTTATTATTATCTAGTTTAATGAATACATACAATTTATTCCTTATAATAAGAATATTAAGAATATTATAATAGTATTATAAAAAAAGTAAGATAAACTTAAAGTGATATTTTTAAGAAAATTTTCAGACTTATTCTATAAACTGATAGGATCCCTATGTGAAGGTAGGTCACTTTGGTATATTTAAATATATACATATATAAATCAAATGAATTTCACAATAAAGTTTAACAATTATTTAGGTAGATATTTGGATGGGGTATTGGGTAGATGTGATGACACAATTATACGCATCATGATTAAACGCGCGGTGACATAATTTATACAAAAAAAATATCGTTTTGCAAAGATATCGTGGGAGATACAATCACTGTACAGCCGAGAAACCAAATATCGGTTGGAGACGAGTCAGAACTTTCGTTTTATTTAATTAAGAAAATTGTACCTCGTGACTTTGTCACGCTATGGCGACTGATATTATAGATATTATAAGCGTATTGACGCAATCGTTCGACGCAAACGAGCAACCCTGTACAAAAAGCATAGGCACATCTAGATTCAAATTTCTGGGGAGCTAAATTTTTTTCGAAAATATTATAACTAAGTACCCACCTCCCCAACACGAAATTTGAAAAATTAATTTTAAATTATATCCAAGTTAAGAGTTAAATTTTAAAAAAAATATAATTTTTTAATGTGTTACGTTCAGTCTTAACTAAAACTGTTTAGTGTTAAGAGGACGTCTCACACACGTGTTTTCTCCATTTTGCCAATGTACAACATACAACAAATTTGCATTCATCAGAACAAATTTGTATTTTTATTTTTAGCTTTAATATTAAAATAGATTCAATTAATCTATTATCAAGCTTAAAGAACATAAATGTGCGCGTATATCTTGTTTTTTTTTCCAAAATTTTAATTCTCAGGCGAGTGATGAGTAAGTAATGCACAAAAAAATTTAAATGATCATTTACTACTTAGATAATAATTCAAATCTCGTAAAAAACCTAACATATGATACGACCACATAGTTAATGTTCTTATTTTTAAGAGTATGATAAGTAATTGATAAATTTACCTATAATTAAAACTTGAAACACAAAATTTTTCTGCTAACCACAGATTGTCCATATTTTACATTGGTAGGATGGGAACAACACTTTCGGGTGAGACGTCCTCTTAATTGGTATCTCATATAATTTTTCCGATAAAGGTATTAATCACATAAACGTTTCACTTATAATATTATATTTGAAGAAAGTTATAAAGAACATTAACAAACAAAAAGGTCAAGAATAAGACTATGAGTCAAATATCAGTTGTGTTCGTAATACACATCTGACAATCTCCATTCCTTGATAATATTTCTCACCCCCTTACAGTATAAAATAATGCGTCACACCATTATAACACATTGCAGTTAAGTAGGCAAGCGATAGTGCGTTTGTGTACAGATGTGACGAGAACTTGGAGAACTGCAGTCCAACGTCACATCGGTGTGCTACCCGTCACAACCCATTTCGCGTTCCAAAATACAGTACATAAGCACCAGAAAAATCATTATTTTAAAATTAGTAGAAACCTTGCAACATTGCCAAATTTACAGTTTTGTATATTTTAGTATAATTCAAATTGCATATTATCTTCATCGATAATGGTAATCCATGAATATTGCGTATTCTATCGCTACACTTCTGTTAATAATTATGGTATTTTTACCATCGAAATCATTTGATTTCATTTGTAAATATTTATTATGCATTTACGATAGAAAAAGGCCGTTTATTTTAATATAGATTTATCTAAACATTCTAAACTATTTTATATTACTGCTTAACAAACTTTTAAAAATAGAACAAAAATAGCTTGCACATTTATGTCGTTTGGGTCAGTCTAGGAACTACAAATATAATTAACTCTATTATTTTTACGATAATAAGTAAATTTAATAGAATCATTTTAAGACGTACAATTGCAAGCAAACTGACCGCATTTGGGCTATAAATGATTGACGTGCGTTGCAGTCTTGTCTTCGGGGCGCTTATGTCCACATACAGTGGCGTATTTAAGGGAAGGCTAAAAAGTAGACTAAAATCTTGGGCAGCCTTTTTTTTATAGAACTATAGATTTTTAAACAAATTTATCTTAATAAATTATTTTTATATTTATGATATTAACATAAATAAGAATCATATTGAAAATAGTTTTTTGTATAAGAATATAACAATTTAATTATTACGATTTCTAATGAAGATTGAAGCTACTTTGTTTGTAACCATTATTTTAATAATTATTAAATAAGAGTGTATGTAATAAATGAGTGTAAAAAGTCGTCGTTAGATGACGTGGCACGTTTAGGCAGATGGTGCGACATCAAAACAGTAGTTCTCAGAATATTACCCTATTTACTTGATCGATCATACCTAAAATATACGATCTGCGAATAACTATTTTTGGATCAATCACTGATTTATTTCTACAAACACTGGAATGACACAAAAACTATGCACATACGTAGCGAGTGGTTTTGGTAGCCATAGGCGTAATTGAGTGGGGGGTTAGCCCAATCAAAACTAATTATACCCCAAGATTTTATGAAAATTTCATAAAATTGCGAAATTGCCTATTTTTTAGGAAGAAGGGAGCTAAATCAATTAAATAAACTTGTTTTCCTCTCTCCCCCCCCACAAAAAAAAAAAAATGTTTATTCTAGTTGCGCCAATGGACGCAGCATGTAATCGGTAATGTGGGGAGGGTAATAATAGTTTGAGAACATTTGCTGAAAAATGCTGCCCTGACGATGCCTATCTGATGACGATGACGGCAACTTGTCTGTCGATTTTCGACTTAATGTAAATTATGTAAAGTGTATAATATATTTTAAAGATTTAATATAAACTTTTTAAAAAACATATAAACAACTATTATTATTTAAAGAGAAAGGTCCTGACCAAATATTTTTGGTTCTCTATGGTTACGTGGAGGATTTAAGCCAGAATAATAATTAACTTAAGGTCAACAAAAAAAACTAGGTTACTGTACATCCCTCGGAACGCAATTGGGTTACTCTGGGACGCAAGTGGGTTTTTTACTGCCTACATAATACGCTGTGGCGGAGGTCGTGACACCCTGCATCGGCCACAGTGGGAGATGACTACGCGGAAGCGTCATCGTGTGTCGTGGCGTCGTCGGAGTCGTTCACACGTCTGCAGACGTGGATTCTACACCGTTCATCCTGAATGAAACGGCCACGCGGCTTCGACCGTCCTGGTCGTATTCAACGGTCTCTGTCTCCTCACGTGGCACGGCAGTGTACAGCACTGAAACAGTTTTGGCGTGAACTAAAATCCGAAACGAACCAATATATGAGAATACGAAATTAATAAAAATGCTTAATTTGAGGTGAAGGGGAGGGGCGTGTGGTTTTACCATTTGATTTCATAATAATCCTGATTGGCCTGCTAATATGATATTATTAGATGTGCTGAAATGATGCTTAGTTATATTTTATATTAATGTCAATTAATATTAATTATAAATGTCAATTAATTAATATAAACTAAAATTTATTTTCGTATAAACAATTTTCATTTTACCATCAAAAATGGTAAGGTAAATACACAAGACACTAATCTTATTATAAAGTCTTATCAATTTATCGAGTTCACGCCATTGCTTTCATACTATTAATATTATTGTTGTATATTAACTAAAACTCCGTTCAAAATCGTTTTATTGTTTTATTGAAGAAATGACTTATCATTTCTTTGAAATTCCACAGTCAGCACACCCACCAAAACTATCCATCCAGAGGAGCGAATAATACCCATGGTGTGCAGTATGACGGCTTTAATAGATTCTGAATAAAGCGAAGAAGATCGGGTTTTTACGATGAAGTTTATTTTATTATTATTATTTTTTTAAGTACACATTTTTGTATAAAAAAAAAACTTGTCCAAAAGTTTCAACGAGAATTTTTTTGAAACCATATTTGCCTTTAGATTATACTTTAAAGAAGCAATTTTTCGAAATTCTCAATTATTTTCACAAAATTTAGAAAAAATTTGACAAAAAAGGGTCTAAAACTACTTTTTTTATATCCAAACTTTATGAAAATTTAAACATAAATAGAGAATAATATAAGAAATATTTTAACTCAAGAAAATTTTAAAAAACCGGACATACTTCGCACAATGGGTGTACTTTGCTCGTCGGGGTGTTTTCCGCACGTCGGGTGGGATTCTCTTGACGAGTGTATTGAATTTTAAAGAAACGATAAATCATTTCTTCAATAAAACGATTCTGAACGAAGAAAGTCAATAATATAAAAAATAAATGAGAAAAAAGATAGTTAGAAAAATGTCCAAAATTTTTTTTTCACATTTCCAAAATCTTCTTTTGCGCCAAAATCTTTCTCACATTATTTTCTATCTATGTTTAAATTTTCATATAGTTCGGATCAAAAAATGATGGTTTCCGAGTCGTTTCTCTCAAATTTTGTGTAGTTTTTTACAAAAAAAAAAAAAAAAAAATTGAAGAATTGAGAAATTCAAAAAATGACTTCTCTAAATACAATCTAGAGGCAAATCCGGTTTCAAAAACTTATTTATCGAAAATTTTAGACAAGTATTTCCATACAAAAAGTTGTACACAGAAAAAAAAAAATAAACACCATTGTAAAAATTCAGAATCTAAAATGTTAAAAAAAAAATTTAGTAATGTTCTTTTGCACTTTATTCATTAACATTGTTTTTTTTTTTTTGTTTTTAGAAAAATTTTCTTTTTTCCTTTTCTTTGTTTATTGTATCAAAAAAAGTAAGATAAAGTAAGGTAAAGTAAGTCAAAGTAAAGTAGGTAATGTAAAATTAAGTTAAGTACTACTTTTGGACAAGCATTTCCATACGAAAAAGGGTTAACAGAAAAAAAAAGAATATGTGAATAAATAAACATCGTTATAAAAACACTAGCTTCTTCATTTCGTACAGAATTTAAAATATGTGTTACACAGCCAGTTTTCTATCCCATTATTAACTGAGAACAAGAAAAAATGTTTTTAATAAGAAAAAATATAAAAAAAGAAAATTATAAAAAAAAAATTTTTCTTTCACAAAATATTTTTTATAATATTATTGTCTACCTATATTTAAATTTTCATAAAGTTAGAATTGAAAAAAATATATTAAGACGTTATTGTAAAATTTTGAAAAATGTATTTCTAAAAATGACCTATCTAAAGCATCTAAATTTTGTGTTCTTTCTTGATAAGTAAAAAATAATTTTTAAAAATGAACTTCTTGAATAGCAAATATCGCAATCGCTTTTTCACTCATATAGAAGACGCAATAAGGATTGCATGTAGTCCCACAGACGCTGACATAGTAAACATATTTAAAGAAGTATGAAATCATAATACTTAAACTGCATGATAGCATAAATAGTTTCATAAATAATATTAGTAGTTTCAATAAAAATCTTAAATATACCTACCATTTTCTTTTAATTTATAGGTAATAAATTGTATGTACAAATTTTTTATACACATTCTGTACATTCACACTCATTCGCATTAAGGTAGGTCTGCATTAATATTACTAATGTACCTACCTACATTTAGAAATGTCGCATTTCGGGCCTAAATTTTATTATAAATACTACATATCTAAATGCAAACACTGTCCTTACAAATACACAATTCACGTTTTTCGAATTTAATTCCGTATTAAAAAGATTTATCATTATTATAAGTGTCCGGTCCTCCAAGATACCACATATTGTCCTGTGATTCTTGACCAGTGAAGTGTAACGACCACTAATCTAGAACAAGATTCTGATATAATTTAATGAGAGGAAGTTGAATCTTTTGGACAAGCATTTCTATACAAAGACGTATGCAAAGAAAAAAATAAACATCATTGTAAAAACACTAGCTTCTACGGTCCACTCAAAATCTAAAATAAAAATGAAAATGCTGAATTATAGTTGTAAAAATATAAAAACGAAAAGCAAAATTAAAGCATATTATACATTTTAGATTCTAAATGGAGCGAATTTTTACAATGATGTTTATTTTTTTTTTATCTTATGTGTAGACTTTTTCGTACCTATGGAAATACTTGTCCAAAAATTTCGACCTGCAATTTTTTGACTATAAATTCGCATTTAGATGATACTTTTGAAGGGTCATTTTTAAAAATTCTCACTAGTTTTCTCAAAATCAGACCGGGGAAAAACTACCAAAAATTTGATAAAATATACTCGGACACAACTTAAAAAAAAAAAAAAAAAATTTGGGAAATTTATTCTAACATTCTTTTTTTTCTCGTCAACATTTTTTTTTCATTTTTCTCAGTTAATAATGAAATACAAATCTGACAGAGTAAAAAATAAATAGGTATATTGAGTTATAATGACAAACTTTATAATTTTTAAGTAAAATTGTCTTGAATAAACTGAAGTTCTGCTTAAAATTGTCTTATTGAAGAAATAATTTATCGTTTCTTTAAATTAAATACACCCACAACAGTATCCCACTCAAGGATCGAAGAATACCCAAGGTGCGAAGTACGTTCTTTTTTTTTATGTACAAAGTAGTGAAGCCTTTTATAAAATCATATTTATACAATTTACTAAAATTCCGGAGGGGGTTTGAACACTTAAAACATCTCCATATGTACAAGCCTGTATACAGTATAACTCAAATGATGTCATATATCAAACAGAAGGTATACAATATGTCCCAGCAGGGGCGCAATGTGGTGGGAGGGTCGCATGGGGTTGCACTTGTAACTCCAAATATAATGCTGGGGCTGCAAAAGTATTAATTTGAGACCGCTAAAATTTTCATATTTATGGTTTTTTGTTAGTAAAAAAATTAAAATAGATAGATAAGTAATTATTTAGTAATGAATAACATTTTTTTTGAGAACAAGAAAAAATAAATTCTCAATATTACAAGAATTTTTAAGTTTAACAAGTAATGAAAAGTCTACAAATTAATTGGGTAATTGACACTCAATGTTCATTAAATTCAACCAAAATATTTTATGTGAAACGTTGCTATGTGCTGGCGCAACCATCCTTGCTACAGGATAATTATATTTTTCATAGCTAATTACGATGAATTTTTGTCTATTTAGAATTTTTCTCAATAATATGACGTATTATGGAGCGAAGAAGCAAGTATTTTTACAATTATGTATACATTTTCCTATAAACAATTTCGTATAGAAATACTCGTCCAAAAGTTTTGATCAGCAACTTATGCAATCAATATATTTTGCTATTAGAATTCAGGGGCGTAATTTCAGTTTTTTTATTAGTCGGAGCGAACATTTTGGCAAGCCATTTTAAAACATTATCAGGCCATGGTATCATATCACTTTTTTTTTTTGGGTGGGGGGAGGGTGAAGGGAATTACAAACTTTACTTCCATTTCTACGATTTCAAAAGCTGTTGAATATTTTGGTGATTTATTCAAGATAGTCATCATTCATCAATATCTATTTAAACATTTTAAAAAGAAATAATTGTCCAAAAGTTTCGATTAATAAACATATAGATCGGAAATGTCATCTAGATGTTACTACTGGGAGGAAATTTTTCAAAATTATTTTTCTAAGTGCATGTAAAAACTAATCAAAAATTGACAAGAAACAGTAAATTTTTGTAAATGCGATTTTAGTTTAATAACATAAACATAACATAACAAATAATAGAAGTAGAAAGTTAAAACTTTCAGCAACCTGAATACAATTTGGTTTCATTTGACCAAATTTGGAAATATCTTGTTTTTTGTAAGTTTTTATTTCACTTAATTTTAATTTCTGGATATTAAGACCTCAAAATTTAATACAAACATACTCACGTATGTGTATTACACATGTTCATAAAAAACTTTAAATATCTAAATACACAAATTAATTTTCTTTTTATAATTTTTTAAACATGGTATTTTGACAGAATTCATTAGTTTAACGTAAAATCACACATTTCAGGTACATATGAAAAATAATTGGTTTGACTGATCTTTATAAAACTTGGTTATGATTAAATAGATAGAGAATTACATGGCAAATATTTGGATAAACAAAATTTTTTTACTAAAGAATAATTTAAAATTTTACAAGGTTTTGATCAAAATATAATCGGAAAAAGTACTTATAAATTTATTGAAAATACTGAAATGAATATTACCATGAAATAGATTTTAATTATTTAGTAATAACTAATAACTTTCAAAAATAATAGATTAGGTATATTTATACCTAACTGTACTAAAAAAAAAAATAATAAAAAAAAATGAATATGATGTCCCGGTTTGGTGATTTTAAAATCTGGCAACACTACGGCTATATATATTTTTATTTTGAGAAAATATCAAATAGTTTTTGAAATTAAACACAATACAAAAATGGTTTAGCAACCAAGGTAATGTAGTGATTATTGTTACGTGGTTACTGCATAATCACTGAACCTTAGCTCAAAATCATTTTACTGAAGAAATTATTTATCTTTTTTTTTTAAATTTAATACACGCACTAAGGATATCCCATCCAAAAAGCGAAGTATATCAAATGTTTATCAAAATATCAATGGTTCAAAATTTGTCCGGTCTTTTTTTTTTTTTTTTTGTGAACACTTTCATACACAAATACTTGTCCAAAAGTCTCAATCAGAAACATTTTGAAACCAGATTTGTCTCTAATTGGTACTTTAGAGAGGTCATTTTTTTAATTTTTCAATACTTATTTTTTGGGGGGTAACTACCCTAAACTTGACAAAAAAAGACTCGGAAACCATAATTTTTAATTCAAATTTTCTGAAAATTTAAACAGACAATATGTAATAATAATAATAATAATATGAGAAACGTTTTGGCATAAGAAAATTTTGAAAATGTGAAAAAAAAATTGGACATTTTTCTAACAATTTTTTTCCTTTTCTTTATTTATTAGATGAAAAAAAGTAAAGTAAAGCAGTGATTCTCAACCTTTTACCCACGACGACACCCTAATTGAGATCCATACAAATAGCGACACATTTAATTCAATTAATGTATTTTTCAAAAAATGACAATTATTACCTATGTAAATTATTACACATATAATACGTGTTAATATTTTATTGAAAAAAAAAGGCGGACATACATAGTACAATAGGTATTCTTCGATCCTTGGATGGAATACACTTGATGAGTGTATTGAAATGTTTAGAAATAAGCTTCAATTTATTCGAAACAATTTTTACTTAAAAGTTACAAAGTTTGTTATTGTTACAAAAATTATTTATATTTTACTCGTCCACCGTCCAGTTTTATTATTCCACTATTAACTGAGGATAGGAGAAAAATTGATGAAAAAAAAATGTTTTAATACTCATATTATTGTCTATCTATTATTTATCTTAAAATTGTCATAACATTTGAATGAAACAGTTTTAAAGGCATTTTTGTTAAATTTTATGTAATTTGCCCCAATTTTTGAAAAATATTGAGAATTTCAAAAAATAACCTATATAAGTACAATTTACAAGTAAATTTTGATTCTAAAAAACTTGGGTCGTAATTTTGAATAAGTATTTCTATACTTTTGTATCTTCAAAAAAAAAAAAAAAAATCAGTAAGATATTTATGACATGGTGAAAAAACCTATATTTACAGTATAAGATTTTTAGTTTGAACTTTAAAATACAAATAAACCATTTTTTTTTTTTTTTTTTTGTGACACGCCTAACAGTAATACATGACACACTAGGGTGTCGCGACACACCAGTGAGAACCACTGAAGTAAAGTATAGACAAGAAAACCGGACATACTTCACATCACAGATATTCTTCACTCTTCAGGTTAGATGATGGTGGGTTTATTGAAAATAATGAATATTTCTGTTTTTTATATTATTACTTCCTCTGTTCAGAATTGTCTTATTGAAGAAATGATTTATCATTTCTTTAAAATTCTACACACCCACCAAGAGCGTCTGACCCGAAGACTTTTTTATGCAATAAATAAAAAAAATAAAAAAACATTAATAAGAAAATATGTTAGAAAAAATGTCCAAAATTGTTTATTCACATTTTAAAAATTTTCTTGCTCCAAAATGATTTTCATGTTATTGTCTGTCTATGTTTCAATTTTCATAAAATTTGGATAAAAAAAGAAAATTTCTGAGTCTTTTTTGTCAAACTTTGGGTAGTTTTTCTTCTCAAAAAATTTAGAATTTGAGAAATTCTAAAAATGATATCTCTAAAGTATCATATTATAGAGGCAAATTCGATTCCACAAAGTTGTTGGTCGAGACTTTTAGACAAGTATTTTCATACGAAATGGTGTTCATAGAAAAAATAAATAAAAAAACATCATTGTTAAAACTAGCTTCTTCATTTCGTTCAGAATCAAAAAAAAAAAAAAAATATACCAAAAATAATTGCATATACTTAACATTTTCTTTTACCAAAATATTTATCTTATTGTAGTCTATCTATATTTAAAATTTCATAAAGTTTGAATTAAAAAAATTATATTTTTAAACGTTTCTTTTTTTTTTTTTTGCCTAATTTTGGCTAGTTTTCCCAAATTTTAGAAAAACTATTGATAATTACAAAAAATTACTTCATAAAACTACAATTTAGTGCAGGAGCGTCATTTGAGGGGGTGTAGGGTGTGCATTACCACAACGTTTATTTTGGCCAGCCAAAAATAAAATATAAGCGCTAATTAACCTAAATTTTTTATATTAAATTAGAACAAAGTGAAGAAACTAGTGTTTTTACAATGATATTTATTTTATATCTTGAGCAAAGCGAAGAAATTTATGAATTTACAATGATGTTTATCCCCCCCCCCTCGTTGTGTTAACACTTTTTCAAATAGAAATATTGATCCTAAAGCCTAAATCAGCCTCAAACATGTGGAGATACCTACAGTAATCAAAGTGGATCAAGTAAAATCAGCCAAAATTACTCTGTTGAGTCCTTGGTACATTTTGTATCCTAAAAAAAACTAAATAGTAGTCTTTTACTATTATAAATGATATGTTTCTGGCTTCAAGAAACAAAATTAGTTATTAAAAATCTTCCATATTATGTTACATCAGTTTACATGTATTTATTATTCCAAATATATATATATATATATATAATACAAAGAAAATTTTAATTACCCAGTTATTTACACAAATATGTTTGATAAACATCAAAATATATTTCCATCAAACAATAGAAATAAAATAAAATATTAATTTATTGTACTAAAAATTAAAATACTTTATTTTTTCTAAGATCCTAATAACTTTTTAAAACTAAAAAATAATTTAATAATGTTGTAAAAAAATGTCATATCACCAAAATAAAGATGTTAATGTAATTGCTGTAGCGCAATCCTATATTAATATAGAGATTCTTTTTAAAAGAAAAAAAAAAGTTAAAAGTTATTATTAGAACAAAAGTTATTACATTTGTCAAATTTTACTGGAACACCCTGTCCTAACCTAACCTCTAAGAAATTTCCATAGCTAGAGTAGATATTTTTGTACGAACATCTTAAATTATGAATTTTAGAATTCTTTTGCATATTTTAAGAAGTTTTCCTTTTTAAAATATGTATTTGAGGCATCTTTTTTGTTCTTGATGATTGAGCAGAAATTTTAATTGAGATAGCTAAATAACTATAATAGTATAAAATGTCTGTGAGAAATTATAATACATATATCTTAATTTGTTTTGAGTATAAAATGAATCATAGCTGAAAAACTTATCATTGTGAATAGATAAATATTGAACTGTAGTTCGAATGGATACCTAAATGGTATATTTCAAGCATTTAAGATGTAAATACGTAACTTTTTTCTATTTCATTGAATTTTAATCACTTTTAAACAATTTTGAACACAGGTACTAAGATAGTCTTTATTATTTTATGATATACCACGTCATCGAATATATCAAAAATATTTTAAGCTATTAATGTTTATCAACTATTTATTATTATTATTATTATTATTATCGCAGTTTTTACCTACTTTAATAATCAAATATGGAAAATAGCAATAAAGTAGTAACTTCAAACTTCAAATTCTTAGAATATGCAAGAGAATGGTAAATAATTTATTTAAGATGTATGAGTAAAAACAACCTCTTTAACTATTTTCTAGAGATAGGTTTATAGGATTTCCCTCAATCCTCTCTTAGAAAAAAGTCTCAAATATGCCACTGTACAATTATATAGCTTGTCTCATAAAATGTTGTAAGTCTAAACTCTAAGCATAAAGTATTATGTTAAAAATTGTATTATAAATCTTGCCAGTTTATCTACAGTGAACTGAAATTCTAATTATCTAAACCATTCATCACATATTTTTTTATCATGAAAAATGGTTGAATCTATTTACTAAATGTGAACATTTTTTTCAACTTCTGTAATTATTGACATTTGCCAGTCTAATAACTATCATTCGCAAGTTGTCCAAGACTAATATTGTGATTCTCATATGTGTCAGTTTATAAAAAGTCCAACCAACAGGTAAGTGTCCATTGAAAAACTTGCTAAGATGATTGAATTGTAATAAGCAGTGAGGACATTAACTAATCAGTAAAAAAATAATTTATATTTATTGTTGTAATTTAAAATTAGAATATTTCTAAAAATGTAAATGTATTAAACAAAATACTATTTAACATAATATTTTTAATGTACCAGTCATCAATAATAATTTAAAACTTAAATTTGTCCTACATAAACATTTATTTTTTGAATAGTGTATAATAAATTTTATTATTTGTGTACATGTTTATAAATGAGTTATTATTACACATATGATTAGTCAATATTTAATTTTACAACATAATTATTTCTAACCATTAATTGATATACATGTTTACTAACTTAATATTATATTAAACTATTAAACACTGTGTTTAAATTTGATAAAAAAAAAAAAAATGTGTATATTTTAAGATTTACAAATATGTGTTTGTCAGATCACAAGCGTTTTACTTTACACATTCAAAATAGATCAGTGAAACCAAAAATTTTTCAATATTCAGACTTATACCATAACATATTATGTATTATAAACATAATTTAACTTAATAGAAAACAAAAGCTGTTATTTTGTTTGATTTTAAATGTGTAGATATAAAAAAATATCTCCACAGCCCCAAATTTTGGTCAAGTCAATCAGTCGATTAATCAATCATTATGATATAATTTCTACTGTATTTCAATACTAAAAAAAAAAAAAAAATGCTTCAAACTACTTACACACCATCTACTTAACCATTTGTATAATAAACTAATTCAGTTAAATAATTCTAAGCTAATAAATTTTTCTTTGAACCTATATTACGCATATAATTTTCAATCTTATGAAATTGATATATTTCGTTAAAAGCATGCTTAATACGAAAAACAAAGAAAAATTAACATTTGTTCCAATACATATTAAATCATTAAAATTGTAGCTTGCATTAAAAAAAGATTCATTCCATGCCAATTAAACTGAAAAATAAATAAATAAAAAATTATTAAAACGATGACACATTCTTAAATAATAACTTTATTTTAGATTATTCTGGGTAAGAATAAATAGAAAATGAGTTCAAGTTTGGTTGGGGTTTTGGCAAAATTAAAGCAATGAGAAATTATGTTCCCTATAGCTAGTACCCAAAATATTATTAAAACTAATAACACAGTAATTAGTTATATTATCTATATTATTAAGAAAAATTATTTACACTTAAATAACAAAAATTTATTTATAGTATAAAAAGGTTTAATATGATATTTATCATCTATACTTGGCACATATATACTCAAGATTGTTAAATGTAATAACTAATTGATGTTAATAAAATAGACTGAATATATAACTGTTTTTGATTTTAGCTTAAAAAATATATTATAAATTTTGTAGTGTTAAACATAGTGTTTAGCATGTTTAATAAATTACTCTATGTATATACATAAAAAATTTATGAAAAACTACTAATTAAAATACAGTATAAGTGTTTTTACTACAAGTTTTATCTAATATCAGTAGGTTATTGATTAATAAAAAATTATGTTACATTAAACATTTAAATGAATACAAGAATAGTCTATCCAGTAAAAGTAGCGAAGCTATCCATAATTTCTTTTTTATGCAACTAAATTTTTCAAAGGTGACTATTTAGTTATAGCCAGCAGCCAATTGGTTAAAGTGGACGGTAGCATTACTGATAGTAACCTTATGATTGTTAACAATCAAACGTATTGATAATCGGCTGATTATTACCAATAACTACCATCGGTTAGTAGCCAGGTCTTGGTATAAGTGAGATGCTTGAATGGCCTGATTATTATTTGGCCGCAGTACACTAACTCACTGGACAGACTGTAAGCTATAGGACTATACCTATAGTCTATAGGTACCTATCAAGAGATGAGTAACAGTATGTTTACGAAGTAGTTATCAATTAAAAGAAAAGAAAATTATATATAATAATTAGGCAGGTTTTTAAAGAAAGTTTAGCAATTCTATTAATTATAGATGCTTACTTATTTGTCTAAATAATATTAAATGCAAAACATTAAATTTAGGCATAGAGAATATAGTTTCCAAATAAAGTTCTTAAGGCAGAGAAACCCTTTTTAAGAGATAATTATTTACCCTAAGCCCTATTCATGGTAAAATTAAACTATAAATACATTTGTGGAAAATATACCAATTATTTAAACAACATAAAAAAATAAATAAATAAATATATTATATATGTATATATACATACAAAAATAATAAAATAGATAAATAAAGATTTAAAAAAAAAAAAATAAATAAAGCAATAAAAAATGATTCTAAAAAAATACAAATACTGATTATAATAGCATCAGAAGTTTATAACATTTGTCTGTACATACATTTTTGATAATTTCTGCCACAGTAACAAATGAAATGCTTCTTATAGAACATGTAAAATATGGTGGTTACAGCTACCAATATAAATAATAAAGCGCCTAAAACAAAATCAAACAATTAAATATGCATAGTAACTGAATAATAAAAAGAATAGTATTTGTAATAAATAATTGAAAAATTACTTACTAAAATAAACCCATAACCTAATTTCAACGTCTCTATGGCATTCTTCATACCAATCAATCAGTAGAAATGGTTTTACAACATCAATAAATTGGTCTAGATTACATGCTACAGATTCACATCCAGGAATTTGGAGCAAATAGGGTTCATGCGTACTTGTGTTCCTGTAAGACACCTTTTAAACAATATTAAATTAATGTTTGGTTAAATAATTTGCGTTGTTTAATAATAGACATACAGTAACCACATAAGCATTTGTACTTGTATTCTTCCTCAGTTCTATAAGCACTGCTGCAGCATAAGGTGGCAATATATTATTATAAACATTTAATGAATTTAATAAATTGGCTACATTAGTATCATGAGCTGAGTAAATCCACAATTTAACATCAGGATTTATAGAACCATTTTTTTTAAGTTTCATATGATCAACAATTTCATTAAGCAATCCACCTAAATAAATAAATTTTAATAATTGTTATTAACTAATAAAATTCAACTATTATAATAGTTACACTATCTAATAATTTAATATTCAATATTTATGTATAAATTATACAAAAGTTAAGCTAGATAATATTTTGTACCTAGTAAACTGATAATAATTATCAGTGAACCCTTGCACAATTAATATAAATTTATCAATTTATTAATAACACATATCATTTTGAGTTTAAAAAAATAATTATATTCAGGGTTGCCACATATTCTTAATCACAAAATTCCCTAACTTTTCTAAATTATCCAGGAAATGTTAAACATTTCTAGAATTAAGTAATTATAAACATAAAGATTAAATTAAAAAGGACTCCTCAAATCTATTTATTTTTGTTAGTAGATAATTATCTAAAATAAATTGATATTACAAAACATAGATGGAATTACGGGGTGTACCTGGAGTGCCAAAGGACACAATAATGTAAAAAAAACCTAAATAATATCAATTAATAATGTACATAATAAAATAAAAATGTATACATATAAACTAAAATTCAGTTTCAATTTAATAAAAAAATTTAGTTAATGTATAAAAAAAAATTAAACAGTAAGTCATTATAATTAATTCTTACATATTAAATATATTATAAGGTAAGTATTATACAATAATAGATTATATTAGCTAGTAGACAAGTGTTGAGTATTTTAATTTTTATGTAATATAAAAATTCTTTTAAAAGAAAATTATGATCTAAATTAAAATGCATACAATGAGTAAATTTGTTTTTAAGACCCCATCTATATAACAAAAAACTAATGACAAAAAACCATAGAAAATTCAAATGTAAAAATTCTAGTTCTCTTATGTTAAAAAATATTTGTTTTTACTATTAAATTATTGTCAATAATTCACTAAACCCAAATAAAAATAAGAAAAAAAGAGTACCTAAGAGTCGAAATTTCAGATCCTAGTCAAAAATAAAAATTAGGTATAAAATATTTTTATCAGTATAACATTATTACACCAGAAATAAAAAGATATACAAAGTTCATAGAAAATTTATAAAGTAAGGTATCTAGTTTTCAAAATTGGCATTGATAAGAAATCCTAAAATTGTAATTTAATACTGAACTCCTTTTTACAGATAACCACTGACTAAAAAGAAATTCCATGACTTCTCTTCACATTTTTCAGACTTGTAGTAACCCTGATTATTATGTGTTTTATGATATAACCAAATACATTAAGTATTGTACCATAAGATAATTTAAAATTCTACAAAATCTTCAACTCGTAAATTCTAAATGATCCTTGATTTGTAACTAAGTTAAAATATATATTATGTAAAGTAGAATTATTATATAGTTACAATCTCTAGTAAATATTTGATTCACATTCTTTTATTTTGAATCATAATTTATAATTTGCTCAAAATATATGCAACATCACTTTAAAGTAGGACTGTGAATTTAATGTAATGAAAAAACTTTACTATATGTTAAGTATTTAAAAATCTCATAAAATGCAATTAAAAATGTTGAAAATTATGTTGTATAAAAGCCACTCAAAATGTAAAATAAATTATTGTTGAATTCATCGAAAATCAAAATTTAAAAAATTCAAAAAAGTGTGCTTATTATAGGATAATTAAATACATTTATACATATTAATATTATACAAGTAAAAATTACTCATTTGTTGAGGTAATGTGTGAAAAGTAATTATAAAATTTTTGATTAAATCTGAATTGAATTGATTCTGTAGTTCCACTCTTTTGTGTGTTCCACTCATTAATCCTGATAAATGTAATACTTACACACTTATATAGTTTGTGTTTTATATAATAAAGGATATTATTTATAAATTATAAATATGACATATTTACAGCATATTTAAAATAAAATATTTATATAAAGATGTTTATTGGCGGGACTTGATCAAAATAAATACCATAAAATGAACTAAAAAAGGAAAAAGACCTTAAAATTAAAATTGTGAAAATAATTCAAAAGATAAGTTGTAAAATTGAATATGCTTTTACACAGCTCAAATTTAGTGTTGAGAAAGTTACGTTTTATAATTAAGTGAAAAAAGTGCATTTTCCTACAAATTCACAGTCCTTCTTATGAGATAACACTTTATATTATGTAAAATAAGAGTAAAGTATTCTATATTTTATTACATATAAAAATAAACTAAATCACACATGGACATCATAACTATTACCAAGCACTATGAGCCAGTTATATTATTGGTTATCATGAGCTAGCTACATTTGAAATAGTATAAATTATCAATATTAGTCGAGTTTATAGTATAAGTTACACTAGAAATTATTACATATTATTTCTTATTACAATGTGTAAAATTAACATAGTGTAACAGTATTTCTTGTTGTACTATGTAACATAAATATGTATACATTTAATGATCTGTAAACTATAGTACTAACAAGCAGTGATATACTATATGGCAGTGGTTTTCAACCTTTTTATATTCACGGCACATTTTTTTTAACAATACATTTAAATGGAACATTATATTATAGTAATCAAGATGTATCACATATATGAAAAAAATTATAGTATTAATTTAAAAATTAAAATACATTTGTTATTATAATTTACCATTTAATTATTATTATATGATTAAAAATGTATTGTTATATCTGGCTTTGTTTATTTTAGATTCTGAACGAAGTGAAGAAGCTAGTGTTTTTACAATGATGTTTACTTATTTTATTTCTTTTTTTTTCTGTGTACAACTTTGCGTATGGAAATACTTGTATAAAAGTTTCGATCAGCAACTTTTTGAAACCGTATTCGCTTCTAGATGGTACTTTAAAGAGGTCATTTTTTGAATTTCTCAATTTTTTTTTGGGGAAAAACTACCCAAAATCTCATTTTTTTTTTATATTATTAACTTCTTTCATTTAGAAACGTCTTATTGAAGAAACGATTAATCGTTTCTTTGAAATTCAATTCACCCATCAAGAATATTCCACCCGACATGCGAAGACTACCCCGACGAGCGAAGTACACCCATCGTGCAAAGTATGTCCGGCTTTTTTTGTATTTATTTTATTTTTCATTATTTATATGCATATTATTTTATATTACTCTATTTTATTTTTTGTAATACTGATAGAAGAACAATTAATACATGACAGTACTACTCTCATTTTTTCTTATGGTTCTTGTAGTTTTTATCTTTTCTTAGTATTAAAGTTCGTAGGCTTAAAAAATTTTAACTCATAAAGGTCTGGAGTTGAAAATTGTGACAAGGTTATTAATGATTTTTCTAATATTTAAAATTTATCAAACAACACTTGTGAAAATTTAATTATAATACTATAAGAAAGTATTGATGTCCAACAAATAAGAATATTCGTAATATTTTATCTTAGTAGCTTAAATAAAAGTGTAATAATTATTATTGGTAATGAAAATTAAGCACTGGAATATTTCTATTTTATTTTAGTAATAATATGATTTGTGTATAAGTTACCACTGTCGCGGCACACCTACAGCTAGTTCGAAGCACACTTGTGTACTGCAGAACACCGGTTGAGAACCACTGCTATATGGTTAAGGTACATATAAACTAAAACTCTTTTTTGTCCACAATTTAGTTTATTCTTATATTATAGGATATGGTTTAGACAAAACAAGGTATATAAGGTATATAAGGTCTCTCTTAATGTTAAATAATTGTAAATATTTTTGAATAAAATATTTTAAATGATTTAGTAATAAAAAATATTAAATTTTACTACACATTTACAGAAAAACATACCACTACTAAGTTTCTTCAGTATAGCATTATATGTTGGAAGCAAAAATGAAAATTCAGCCATTTTTTTCAACTTTTCTGGGAAAACAGTACTTGTCCAATTTGGTAGTGTATAGTTAAATTGTGTCTAAATAAATAACATATACATAATAATTGAATAATTATTTAAAACAATTTACATTTTACAATTAAATAAATGCAGTTTCATAGAAAGTTAAATAAATTTCCTTATCTGTTATCACTTTATAAAAGTCATACAACATTATTTAGCTTTGTATTAAAGTTAGATATTGATCTATCATTAAATGTGTTTTGAAAACAAAATTTTATAGATAAAAATGTTATTAAATTAGAAAAAAGTAATTTAAATTAAATTTTTGTTTTGTTTTATCAGACAATTGGCACCACTAAAAAAAAATTTAATTTAGAACATATACATTTGGAATAAATAAAAGGTATTTTAATAAGTGGTTGACTTTAAATAGAAGTCTTATTTAACTATTATTAGTACTAACTGTACTACGGTTTAGAAAAAAATGATTGATATTTAGCAATAGTAGGAAATGGAGGGAGCTATTTTTTGTCACTTTTAATATTACACTTTTGTAATGATAGGTGGGAAGCTTTGTTGAGAAGAGTGTGAAATTATTATTTTTTTTTTCGAACCATTTATCAATTATTCTGACCAATTTTATCAAGTTCATTTATTTGTTTATTATTATCACTAGGGCCCGGAATTATATGCACTTAAAACATACAAAATATGCATGAATTTATGCAATGATTATCATTCAAATACGCACTCAAAATATGCGAAAATACCCAATAAGGAATAAATATACTCAAATAAAATAAAAAATATGCAAAAAAAATTAATAAAAAAGTATTTTACTGTAGTAAAATCGAATGAAAGTTAAGTGTACTTGGATTATGATAAACTCGAAGAAACAAACACGACTAATATAATATGATTCACTTAAACCTACTCAATAACAGATTACTACTTGTCTCGATTGGTCTCAGATAAGATGAGAAAACGACTTGGTCAAATTATACAGGCTATAAATATAACAATAAATTCGTTATTTTAATTAAAATAAGCAAAATATTACATAAAATGCATTTAAAAACCGTATATATGCAATAAAAAATCGTAAAATACAGAAATATGCAGTACATGTCAAAAAATGATAAAATATGCAGAAGTATGCAAAATAAAATTTTATATTTCGGATCTACTGACTACAAATCAAACTTGTAGCTTATCTAGCTACTTTATGGACTGTTCAAAAAATACATGCAAATGCATATAAATTCGGGCCCTAATTATCACTATTTTGATATTTGAGATTAAAGTTAAATAATAAATTAAAATTGTGGTTATATTAGAACACAACTATACACACAAATACTTTTATAGTTACTCTAACAAAAATTTTTTTTTTTTAAATTTTAAATTTGTTTTTAGTTAAAGTAATACAAAGTTCGTCACAAATTAATTATGAAATGAAAATACTTATAATTTCATATTATACACATATAATATCATGCACAGTGTGACATATTACACACAAAAATAGGCCTTGAAGGAGGGCTCAGAAGGCTGTGCCCCAAAAATAATTAATGAAACTATTAATTATTTTTAATTATTAATTAATCCATTCCTTCCTATTATTAAATATCAATCTTTTTTTCAAATCTCAGTAAAGTAGATAGGTAATCTAAATAATTAATTTAATTTCATACATTAATATAAATATCGGATATTTGAGAAATTACCACTATTTATAGATTCTGAGTAGAATAAACATTACAGTGTTTTTACATTTTTAGATTCAGAACATAGTGAAGAAGCTTAACATGTTTTTACAATGATGTTTATTTTTTTTTTTTTTCTTCCTCTGTGAACATTTTTTTGTATAGAACTACTGGTCCTAAAGTTTTGATCAATAACTTTGTAGATCCAAAATCGAACCCAGAAGGTACTTTTGAGAGGTCATTTTTCAAATTTCTCAATAATTTTTTTTAATAATGCGAAAAAACTGAAAAATTTTTTTCAAAAAACGGCAAAATATGCAATAACAACAATTTCCGTAAAATTGAAAATTACTTTTTCACATAACTTCTAAAATAATGCAGCAAAGGACTTAAAATTTTCACCAACCACTAAAAATAGTCATGAGAAAATTTCATAAAAATTTCAAAAAGATTTGATCAATTTTGAATTAAGTGCAGCATTTTGAAAATTTCAGAAATATCTCATTTTTTTTGTTAGTTTTTATGTAATGAAATTTTTGATTTTTGATATTAAGACTTGATAATTTATTATTATCTCACTGACATATATGTCTACTTAACCTGAAAAAATCTCAAAAATCGTTGGTCAATTTTTTTTTTATAACCATTTGAATTTAGAATTTTGACTGAATTCGTTAGTTATACCTAAAATCACGCACTTTAACGTACATATAAGAAAATTGGTACG
Organism: Stegophylla sp. TES_Ste_2020; assembly: GCA_025469315.1. Taxonomy (NCBI): domain Eukaryota; kingdom Metazoa; phylum Arthropoda; class Insecta; order Hemiptera; family Aphididae; genus Stegophylla; species Stegophylla sp. TES_Ste_2020. The sequence continues at coordinate 42,615 of JAIPRM010000445.1, forward strand.
ACCGATTGTTTTGAAATTTGGTGTCTAGATAGTAAAATAAAAACTGGTTGAGTGAAAATATTTTTTTTTTGTTATCAAAACACAAACTTTAAAATTTTTAAGTAAAATTATCTTGAATAACTTGGAGCTTCGATCAAAATCATTTTATCAAAGAAACTATTTATTGTTTCTTTAAAATTCAATACACCCACAAGAGTATCCCACTTGAGGAGCAATGAATACCCAAGGTGTGAAGAACATCAATTCATTTTTAATTATGAAGTGGAAAAATCCTCACAACATACATTGATGTAAAAAATTTTAGATCTTTCTAATATTTCAATATATTTTTGAATATGTATTTAATATTTTATAAAATATATAATATCTACTACATTATTACCTCAACTAATAGTATATCATATAAAGTTGATGCCTCATACAGTGGATCTGTAAAATTCATTCCACTAAATTTTTTGAAATAATCATATACGTCTTTGTGATCTTCCTTGTATTGTTGAATTTCTGGCAAATTCTGAACATTCTCAAATTCTCTTTTGAATCGAGGGCAGTTATCTCCAAAAGATAAAATCTGAAAATTATTTTTATTTGTATCAATTCTAATAAAAAATTGAAAAAATTATTCACTGTATATTTAGGTATGTTGTTAAACAGTATGTTCATGATAATTTTACCAATTTTTTTTTTTAAACCATTATTAATAATCAGTGAGGGGAAAAAACGAGTTCATTTTATGTGAACTGGACATGAACACGTTCAATTTTAAAGAAACAAATTTAAAAGTGAACGTTTTTGGTTCAATTAATGTCAAATTAACTTTCATAAATCACAGGCCATTGTTATATTTATAACTAAAGTTATATTACACATCAAAGAAGAAACTCAAAACTTCTTTAATAGATTTTGTAATTATTAAAGAAAAAACCCTTATTATATTTCAATATGGTTTTACTATCTATGCCCTACAGTCATATATTTACTAGGTTATTTATAATCTAAGTCTATATCATATGATCATTTTAGTCCTTTCTATCAACTAGCAGCTACAGCCAGCGAACTTGAAGTAAGTAAACCATAAATAGTAAAAAAGAGTGAAATGTGTTCATACTTCATACCATACATGACCACACAAATGGGTAGGTATACTAAAATGGTTAAAAAGAACCTAATAAAATACAAAATTCAAATTGTATAGTTCAGCACAAATATTAATTGTTTTTAATTAGCACTAATACCATGTATAATTTACTGTTAATTCAATAAATGAACTTGGAAAAGTTCATTTTGAAAATGAACGCAAACTAGTTCATTTTTAAATTTATGAATTATAATTTGAACTAGTTTATATTTAATGCTTGAAACTTGAATTTGAACCAGTTAATTTTTTAAAAGAACTTTTTCATCACTTTTAATAGTAAATACCTAAATTTAAATTTAAATTTAATAGTCTAAAATGAAGCTTTTTTTTCAAATACTAAATTTAAATTAAAACATACACATATGAACAAAGACTTTTAATATTTACAGTAAAGTACTTAATTTATTATTTTTCTTGAAATATTTTAATTATAATTTATAAAAATTTAAAAATTGTTATGAACAATAATACAAGTATTCATATGCATAAATAAATAAAAGTACTGAAATTAAATATAAATGTATTTTTTCTATACAACTAAGTATAATTAAAATTATTTGTTTAAAATAATCTAAATATAAACTCGTATATAAGGTTCATTTACTCTTCCAAATGCAGGTCTAATTTTGATTCAATTATATTTAAAAATTAGCTTTATTAAGTTTCATTTGAATCAAATAATATTAACATATTGTGACATACATCCCAACTCAAATCCAAAAATTAAAAATAATATTATATAATACTTTTGTTCAGTGTTACATATCATATTAAAGGCATTTTGGTGAATAACATCAAAAAACAACATACAAAAAAAGCGGGACATACTTCGCACGACGGGTGGGATTCTTTGACGGGTGTATTGAATTTTAAAGATATGATAAATCATTTCTTCAATAAAACGATACTGAACGAGGAAAGTTAATAATATAAAGAAGGAAGTTAATACTATAAATATAAAATAGTAGGTTAGATACTGTTATTTAATAGTGTAAACATATACATATAATAGTGTATACATATACATGGCAGTCCGTGTAATATATGACATCTGATAAGGCGTTGTAGTTCTTAGAAATGTATTTGGGCAGCAGTCCAAAGGCCACACCGTAATTACCGACTTGTATCGTATTAAATTTAGCGTCGAAAAATATGTTCGATAAGATGAACGAATAACAAAATACAGTGTCCGTACTTTCTTCGAGTTTTTTTCAGTCTTACCCTTGTAAAATGTTTAATTCATTGTCCGTAAGAAATTTTATTGCACCAAAATATTCGCAATGAAATTTTCTATCTAGTTACCAAATTTTAAAACAATCGGTCGAACCAATTTTCTTATATGTACGTTAAAGTGCGTGATTTTAGGTATAACTAACGAATTCAGTCGAAATTCTAACTTCAAACGGTTATAAAAAAAAAAATTGACTAACGATTTTCGAGATTTTTTCAGGTCAAGTAGACGTATATGTCAGTGAGATAATATTAAATTTTCAAGACTTAATATCAAAAATCGAAAATTTTATTACATAAAAACTATCAAAAAATGAGATATTTCCGAAATTTTCAAAATGCTGCACTTAACTCAAAATTGATCAAATCTTTTTGAAATTTTTATGAAATTTTCTCGTGACTATTTTTAGTGGTTGATGAAAATTTCAAGTTCTTTGCTGCATTATTTTAGAAGTTATGTGAAAAAGTAATTTTCAATTTTACGGAAATTGCGGTAATTGCATATCTTGCTGTTTTTCGAAAAAATTTTTTCAGTTTTTTCGCATTATTAAAAAAAATATTGAGAAATTTGAAAAATGACCTCTCTAAAGTACCATCTGGGTTCGATTTTGGATATTTTGGACCAGTAGTCTATATGAAAAAATGTTCACAGAGGAAGAAAAAAAAAAATAAAAAAAATAAACATCATTGTAAAAACATAAGTTTCTTCACTACATTCAGAATCTAAAATTATCAAATATTATGCTTTTTGATTAAATGTTGGGTTTTATTTTCTATTATTAATAGGCTTTTCCATTCTTTATAAAATTTTTAAATGCCTCTTAATATTTAAAAAAATTTGTATGATCTATCTTTCTTCTAAAATACTACATATGCATTTCTAAATATTTAGTGTAGCATGCATCATTTCTTATATTTTTTATTCTCATGTATATAATTATTAACATTTTTAAATAATCATCTTAAGATGGTAATTCTAAATCTTTTATTTTGTGGTCTATGAGTCCAATAAGAAAAAACTATACAAACAAAGGTATTTTAAATATTAACTCAACAAAAAATTAAAATAGGTACACTGCATTATTTGAAGTGAACTAATCATACTAACACTTTACTTTATTGTGTGGAACCTTCATAGTGTAAATAGAAGGATAATAACATTTGGTAGCATCATTTATCCAAATATAATAATTATTAATATAATTTAGTACATTCTGTCATGACCTCATTCTGACATATTATATAAAATAACAATAATAATTCAATAGCTCTGTTCAGTGTTTATTTCAAGCTTGATGGTTCAGAGTATTATAGTTATAATTCAATGGTTTAAAAATAAATAGCTTTTTATCTTCCTTATTTTAATTATTCTCACCTCTATTAAAGTAGTAAAGGATAAACAGTTACATCATATCAAAGATGATATTGATCAGTGAAATTAACAATAAGTCACTAAGACCAACTTTCAATGTACCTTAATTTTATATTACGTTATATCATATTATATTCTCTATATTGAAATTAAAATACTAATTTAAATGAAATAAAATGTTGAAAATGTTGTAATAGCAGTATGCACGGATAAACATATTAATAATTTTTGTTGGGGGGGGGGGTTATTTCATCCAGGAGGAATTACCGACCCAGTGACTTCCCCTAGCCCCTAAATCATTGACTGAAACCTTATCTTTGATTTATGATAGTAAGATACGCAACAATTTTATGACATAAAAATAATTGTTTTATTTTTGAAAAATCAAAGACTTTTCTACTTTTTTCCACCTATAACCTTAAAATTACTCATAATAGACCAAAAATTTATTTTATTTATTTTGTAGAAATAATTATGTTAAATATTTTTTACATAAAACTTTTCAATGAAATTAGTAATTTTGGACTTTCGTATTAATTTTATTAGATTGATTTGAAACTTTATAAAGTTTACTTTCATACCTCAAAGAATATAAATTTAACTTGTACTAGGAAAAATTTTGATGTATAAAAAATAAGTAGTACTAATATATATACATATTATGTTGTAGTATGTAAGCTTTATACCTATATGTTTTAAAGAAATAAATATGTATAGTATTTCAAGTATAATGTACCCTGTCATGATCGCGAGGGACTGAATGAATAGGGATTGGTTGCCATAACTTTCCCACATTGTCATTCCATTGTTGAAACTGATCAGGAGCATATAGTCCAGCTAGATTGGCAGCAGCACTCATCAAGGCACGGTCGATACTAGTACTACGTATGTATACATCTTGATTTGAATATTTAATTGGCAAAAAATCATCATATCTTTTTCTTAACCATTTTCCAAATTCATAATGTCTTTCTTTTCCTTGCTAAAAATATATAACCACATTTTATTAAAATGTAACATACTTAATTGTAATAGGAACATATTATACATGTTTACATTTGAAAAAACATTGAAATTAAGTAAAAATGCTATCGTTAAAGGCAGCGGTTTCCAACCGAGGGGTACGCGTACCCCAAATGATTTCAAGGGGTACGCGAAAATAAATGGGTAATGGCGGAAAAAGTTGAATTTGATTTATTTAAACAGTTCATTACAGAAATATGCAATTTATGTTATTAAAGTTAAACAGCTAACACAAATAAAAACTTAACCATCGACTTATTTTTTGACCCAGTTTATAGATTATAGATCAGGGATTCCCAACCTTTTTTACTTGGCGGCACACTTTGAAGTTAATGTTATAAATATAATTATTAATTTCAATAAATATAAAATAAATAAACTCACATAAAAAGAAAAAAAATTACATGGCACACCAGCAGAATTTTGAGGCACACTTTTGTGCCGCGGCACAGCAGTTGGGAATCCCTGTTATAGATAGTAGAATATAATTTTATATAAATATATGTCATCATGTGATAATGATGGTGTACAATTTGAAGATGTGAAAAAAAAAATGTTAGAAAGTTTTTTTCCAGTATTTGTTTCTCATCAAAACATATTTTTTTCCTGTTCTTGGTTAATAGTGGGATGTAAAAATAGCTAAGTAAAGTTCAAATTTTTTGATGATTATAATAAATTTTATAATTTTTGAGTCTTTAAATAAACAGAAGCACCACTCGGAATCGTTTCATTGAAGAAATTATTTATTATTTATTTAAAATTCTATACATCTACCAAGTGTATCGCAAGAAGCGAAAAATACTCATTTGGATTTTTATTCACACATTTTAAGATCAGTTATGAGAAAAAAGTTTAAGAGTTAGAATTGAATGATAACGAGTACAATATAGCAAAATATAGGGGTATGGAAGAATAAAAAGTTTGGGAACCGCTGGTTTAAGGTAAAGTCTTTTATTACTTCTGAAAATTTTCAAATTCAATAATTGGAGTTCAGATGATAAATGATTTTAATACAGCCAAAATGATTTCTTTTAAATTAATATTTTTTGAATTACACTAATATAGATATCTTATTGTCCAAAAACAGGTATAATATTATATAGGTATACTATTTTGTTAAAAATAAAGTTATCACAAAATGCAAATCTCTTATATATATACAATATCCATCTGAAGCACTTATAACACAATTATTAATACTTAATTTATAATAAACATGACATAGCTCACGTTACTTCAAAATAAAATATATATTGATAACAATAATCCAAAAGAGCATAAACAACACTTTTTAAGAAATAAAATTATTTTTAATAGGGAATAAGTAACTTAATTCTCCAATTTTTATTGCTCCTACTTATTTATCCATACGATTATTCATCAAACCAGGAAATGTAATTTTATATTTATACATAAGCACTTAAATAAAAAAGGCCTAAGCAACATTTCAATTTTAAATGTTGGCATAAGCACCAAAGAATTTTACTTTGTAGAGCCTAAGCAACAAAAATGTGGATTATGATTTTATAAAAACATGTTTTTTCTATAATCTGTTTAAAATACAAATAATAATAATAATAATAATAATAATAATAATAATGAAAAATACACTAAATCATCAAAACAAACAGTGTGGTTGACAATAAAAATGTTGCAATCTCAAAATACATTATTCAATTAATTCATTTGATTGTAAAATATGAGCTCCTAAACATTTAATTCAATAGAATATTGTTTATGCAAAATCGAAATTCTATAGTTAGAGAAAACATGTCATTTGTAATAAATATTTTCAAATTCAACTAATTCGATTTTCTTGTTTAATATCATGGATGTTACTGCTGATTTCAAAATTTTAGTTAGAATGTATAATAACTAAAATGTTTGGTAGGTATAATAAATTGTTTGAGATTTCCTAAAAATGTGATGTATCAACTAATGACAATACAAACTAATCAATCACTCTGATGAATGTGATAATTTTATCATTTTAACAAACTATTATGTATAATTATAAGCACTATTTGGGTATTATGAAAAAAGCACTACAGGCTATATTATCTTGTTTTTAACCATTTTTAATGGATTTTTATCATTTACGTTGGCTATAACATAAGATAAATATTATCAAAATTCATACACAAGAAGAGATAAGACGGGTTTATTTTAATCAATCAGTTAAAATAGTTGAATCGTTATCAATCGATATTCTATACTGTGCCTAAGTGTAAAGAATTTGAAAAAGAAAATGAGTTTGTTTTAATGAAGAGAGCTCTAAAAAATCAAAATTAGGTAAGTTACGTCAATAAAAGTTAAAATCTAAAAAGGAAGTTCCTAATATAACAGTATCTCTTTGTGAATATACCAGGAAATTGTACATTACTGGTGGCCAGGGATTCAAAAGATGTAGCTGTAAAAGTTAATGAAATTCTACAAAGTATGGTTCTAAGAAAAATAAATTTCTATGCAATTCTAAATGCCATGATAGCCTTTCTTGTTATAATAGTTAAATAAATATTATTAAAGTAATAAATTTACAGCGATATAACATTTTTCTATTTAATTTTATTCTATAAATAATCCTCAGAGTTTTGCCTCTATAAATTAATTATTATATATAGTAGTAATCTAATAAAGATTGATAAACCAATTCTATTATAAATTTGAATTGAATATTATGTAAAATAACTAGTTAATTTGATAATATGGTATACAGTTTTTTAAACAAACTAAACATTGTTACAAATTATACATACTACCTGTTTTATCATATTAACAGTAATATAATATATAATTTATTTTTCAAACAAATCTTTTCTTCATTAAACATTAAAATATAATTATTTTAATAGGTATCGCAAATAGAAACATTATTTAATTGGTATTCTTTTATTTTAGGAAAAATTTAATTCAACCAATTGAATTTTATATCTTTTATATTCTGAACGAAGTGAAGAAGCTAGTTTTTTTTTTTACAATGGTGTTTACTTTTTTTTAAATTTTTTTGTGTAAACGCTTTTTTGTATAGATATACTTGCCCAAAAGTTTTAATCAACAACTTTTTGAAACCAGATTTGCCTCTAGTACATACTTTAAAGAGATCATTTTTTAAATTACTCAATTCTTCAAATTTTTTTGGTTAAAACTACACAAAATTTGACAAAAAAAGACTTGTAAACCATAATTTCTTAATCCAAACTTTATACAAATTTAAACATAGATAGACATTAATATGAGAAACATTTTGAAAATGTAAAAATTAATTTTGGACATTTTTCTAACATTTTTATTCTAATAATTTAATTTTCCTTTTTTTATTTATTAGATAAAAAAAGTAAATTAAAGTAAAGTAAAATATAGTAAAGTAAAATATAGTAAAGTAAAGTTTAGACAAGAAAGTCAGACATACTTCTCACCACGGATATTATACTTCGCTCTTTGGATCAGATACTCTTGGTGAGCGTGTTGAAAATGACAACTATTATATTGTTCTTTAAATTATTAACTTTCTTCGTTCAGAATCATCTATCAAAGAAATAATTTATCGTTTCTTTAAAATTCTACATACCCACAAAGCGTATTGAACCTGAGGAGCAAAGAATATCCATGGTGCGAAGTATATCTGGCTTTCTTGTGTATACTTTACTTTACTTTACTTTTTTTTTAATATTACATAACATTTAGATTTTAGTCAAAGTGAATAACAGATACATCTTTTAAGTAGTTTGCAAAATTTCAAAACATTTTTATGCATATTTACGTACCTAAACTTAAAACAGGTACCTAGTATCTTAGTTTTATATTGTGATTTTTAGCTATGCAGCAATAAGAAACTATATAAAAATATTTTTTTATTCACAGAATGAATAACTTACATTTGTGAGTTCTCCATATCCCATAGGCCAGTAAGAGTCATTTTTATAAATATCTTTAGGGTAAGCTTCTATGATTGATCGATCACCGTGTCTAAAAAGCTGAAATCAAAACTCAAATTCAATACATTTATTACTTTTAAATAAACCTAATAAAGCATTAAATTATGTAGCAAAAACAAATATAAATTAGTTATTATAACCAGTAAGTTGAATATAATCAATAAATATCTGTACAGAATATGTATTTTAAATGTTTAGTGAATAAAAAACAACTACCTATCAATAATCTCAATTTTAAAATATTAAGTCTTAATTGTTGAGTTTTATTATACTAGAATATGAACAATTTATTTTAATACATTTTTTTATCAAATATATATAAAAATAAATAAATAAATTATCATTAATATTAGAAAGTATAATATTAAAATGCTTAGAATTGTACTTAATGTAACTTACCTAAAAATAAGTTTTTTTAATGTTTTAAGTATGTACAAAGTTAATTGAGTTTCATATTTAATAATTGTACCTACATTTAAATCCAAAATTAAATAAGAACACTTATATGTAATTACATTTATGCGTTTGTAGTTTATCGAGGAGTATTTTAAGTAAATTTGTATAATATGTAAGATATAATTTTTCCTAAATTTGACTGATGGATTAAAAAAAAAAACATATTATGTCCAAAAAAAGGCATATAATTATTGAATATTTAAGCATTATATTATTATCTTTTTATGGAAATTTTAGTTAAATGTTTGACAATATTCTATAGCAGTAAATTGAGATTAAAAATAGTAAACTATTAAGAAAAAAAAAAAACAATGCAAGCAAGTAGGAGGTAAAATAATTTTTCCGCTTAGTTGATAATTAATTAGTCTATTCTACAACATACCAGTGACACAAACACTAGTTCACCAAACTGCTGAGCCAATGGATCGGAGGCCAAACAGAAATTACAGGTCAATGTGAGTACAGCGGCTAACAGCACAATTAGTCGCATTGTGTTGGAATACAGTGATCAGGGTTGAGTATTTAAAAATCCACAGTGAGTACTGTTAAAATAATGTCAATGGTAGTGTTCAAATTGTTCCTGTTTGATGCTCGTTATAATGCTCCCCATGCTTATACATACCTGGTGTGGAAAAAAAATGTAAATAAAAATAAAATAAACAATAATTTGTTGCCCAATCAGTTCAGTGATTATGCATTTAGTTTGGCTTAACAAACAAAAAAATGAACGTTATAAAACAAATATGTAATATAAAGCGTTATTTATGTTGTATAATTCATTTTTTTCACCTACATTACGTGGCTACCACATATTGTCGCTGGTCGAGGACTAGCGAGATGTAGGAACTAATTATTCTTACAACTAGTGGGGTATATACAGAGCTGATAGATTATGGAGATATATTCATACCCAAGAGTTGTTTTTTTCTTTTGCAGCGTACTTATGTAGGTAACTTATTAAAATTCTATGGATCAATCAATGTGGTTATTTTGATAAATCAAAAAGCAAAGTAAAGTAAAGTATAAACAAGAAAGCCGGACATACTTTGCACCCCGGATATTCTTCACTCTTCGGGTCAGATACTTTTGAATGGTGTGTATAATTTTAAAGAAACAATAAATCATTTCTTCAATAAGAAGATTCTGAACTTTCATAAAGTTTGGACCAAAAAATGATGGTTTCCGAGTCTTTTTTGTCAAATTATGGATAGTTTTTTTCAAAAGAAAATTGAAGAATTGAGAATTTAAAAAAATGACCTCTCTAAAGTATAAACTAGAGGCAAATCCGATCAAATTTACTGATTGAAACTTCTGGACAAGTATTTCTATACGAAAAAGTGTTTTCAGAAGAAAAAAAACCAACATTATTGTAAAAATACTAGCTTCTTCACTTCGTTCAGAATTTAAAAAACTGGAAGGTTCGTGTACTATAATTAGAAATTACACACCTTAAATGATCATTTTACTTAATTGATGAATACTTTATTATATTTAATATATTTAACAATTGTGTTAAGTGTTGTTTTCTACAATTTATGAGTAAAAATAAAGTAATCATTTTATGGTGTGTTTAAATCACAATTTAAGACATACAATAATTATTTAAAATATTTCAGATAGAAGAATACTTATTTTAAATCATGGTTTGAATAAGAAAAATGTGTTATAGATGCAACATTTAAGTAATTATTGTTAACAAAAAAAAAACATACCTAATTAATTATTTAAATACTTTTAATGGTACATATAATATTAGAATCTGTTAAATGGTTTGTCAAAGACATATTAAAACCTAAGAATGGATAGGTAACAAAGAAGTAATAGAGTAACGAGTAACTAGTTAATGAGTCTAGGTAAGTAGGATTTTTTATCATAAAAATAAGTACAAAAATAGGCAATAAAATAAGAATTATTTTCATATCTTAATTTAAAATACAATGAGTTAGGTACCTATTTAAACGACTGTTTACATGTAAAATAAAACAAAATAAGTTTAAATACTCATGTTTTAGGGATGGACTAGCCCTCAACGAACTGTTATTCTATCATTAATAATATACCTGGCGTACCTTAGTAAAAATGTTAAATACGCCACTGGGGTACCTACTACAATTGATCATTCGCAGCGTTTGTGCAAATAACAATCGATCTGAACAATGTAGCTGAAAAAAATTTCTCACCGAGTACGATATTGGTACATTTACCGAACCGAAAGTCGTTGCGCGGATAGCGTCGTTAACGGCGTCTGCTGCGGGACGCCGTAAATCGGCGCAAGCACACAGCACACAGCACACAGCACAGCAACAAGCAGCGACGAACGGGCGGCGACTGCCACAAGAGTAGGCCAAAACGTCGGTGCCAACACTGCCAACTGTGTGCGACGCGCAATGACTATCAATAATTAATGTCTGATGACGTGCGTCGATGATTTTTAACACCCGCAGACCATCGTAATATTACACGGGTAGGTTTTAGATAATCAAGGTTAATTTATAAAACTTATATTACTAACCTCGGGTAAACTATTATATATTTAAATCGTACGATGCTATTGTTTTTGGTAATCGAACTATAATGATTTGCGTGTTATTCCGGTCATTGCCCATGTATTTTGGTGGCGTGGTTGTTTCGTACAGTTGATTTATGGGGATGATAATACGTAGGTACACGGAAAACAAAATATTAAAATATCATTAATATCGATAAATATCTAAAATCGAGTACGATAAATCGTGATCTTCTACGATGCTTATCATCGTACTGTGTATATCGGAGTCGACGCGGAAGAAAAATCGAAACGATTTCGGTTAGGGGTTAGGACAGCTGATGATAAATAATATGCGGAATACGGTCTGTTGAGAACACGACGACGGTGGCGTAGCGGCCGGCGGGTCGAGTACAGCTGTACAGCTGCTGTGCCGACTCGTTTGGTGACAATGAAATATCTCGGGTACGAACGAGAAAAATCTAAACCTACCCATGTTATACCGTGACGGAGTAAAAGTAGTAGGGTAAATGTACTTGAAAAAAAAAAATTATTCGCTCTCTAGCGCTGAAACAACTGTGTCGAACAATATCCTTCCATACTCGGAAATTAGAAACTTCCCTTCGGTGTAACATCGAAAGTTATTGATTTTATTCGACGACAAACGTAATAACACGATTCGAACCATAACTATTGTTTCGCGACCTCCCGTGAACTTAAAATTTCGTTATACCTACATGTAATTTTTGGTGGTGGCTAAGAGAAGTCGATTATCATTTCATATGATTTTTATTGAATTGAGAAGCGAAAAATGTGGTTTTTTTTTGGAAAGGCATATTCGGACCAGTCGGTCGATCGGTATATTACATCGACCGACAAAAACATAACTCATTTTGACTAAATTTTGAGCACACGAAAATTAATAATTAGGTACTATTACGTTATAGTTGAATTCATCGGTTTACTATGATAGTTTACAGTGCGGATAGTAGCTTATACAATTTGAAATCGTTAACAATAGTCATGCATCAACTTGTAAATAATATCATCAAATAAATTTGACACTTTTTAAGTTTAGATTAAAAATGGAAATAATATTAACATTTGTTTGGAAAACCTCTAAAAAATCTTTTTTTCGAAATAAACAATGTAATTGTATTAATAAACAAATTTATGTATATTTCATTATAATAATTATTAATATATAAATATATGACTACTTAATTATACTAATATATTATTAAGGGTTTCCGTAATAAAATTCTTTATTTATTTTATTTTCAATAGACAAATATTTTCAGCAATTGAATTAGATTTATACACGTTATGTTAGGTAGGTAGGTAACTACATACTAATTATAAATTGGTTTGAAATTGAAGTATTAAAAACATGTGAGTAAATTGAGGAGGTTAAAAGGAAAAACTGATGAGTTAGAAATTAGTTTATGAAAACTAAAAAGTGAATGGTACCTGTATCTTCTTCATTTCAACTAACAAATTACAACTAGGTAACCATTGTCTATTGTATAATTTGTAACAAATTTTGTAATTCTTTACTACCTGAAGTAGATACTTTATTTTATAAACAAATTTTTCTATGTAATATTTATTACAAAACAAAGACATGCTGTTTGATAAAAAAAATAACAATAAGAAAATGTTGTTATGCAATTATTGTGATGTAGATTTCAGAATAGATACCAATAGTAATATAGTGAACGTTATAGATACCTCACAACAGTAGGTAAAATAATCAAAAACTTGTGAAATTTTTAATTATTCATACATCAAAAATTTTCTTACATCAAAATATCCGCAATGTAATTTTCCATCTACGTACCAAGTTTCATAAAGATCGGCTGAACCAATTATTATTCATATGCGTTTAAGTGTGTAATTTTAAGTGAAACCAATGAATTCTGTCAAAATTCCTAATTTAAACAGTTATAAAACAAAAACTTAATGAACGATTTTCGAGATTTTTCGAGTACTGTTAGAAATACATATGAATATGATTGTATTAAATTTTCAGCTCTTAATATCCATACATTAAAATTTTATGAATTAAAAACCTAACAAAAAACGAGAAAATTCCGAAATTTTCAAAATGCCGTCAAGATTGCCAACTATTCAGTTTGAAAAATCGGGACTTTTTCCATTTTAAGAAAATTTTCTCCAGTTTTAATGTATATTATAAAAGTTAAAAAATAATTTTTGGCATAATGACATAAGATAATATTAAAACATACATATAATACCTCTCTTCATTATTTTTTAAGAACATATTTTATAATAATATTGTAGATATTAACATAATGTTTATTAAAATAATAAGTAATATAATGAAACAATAAGTAATAATAATTATTATAAATAATAAATTATTCATTTTTCCAATTATATTTTCCCTGGCTCTTCATGGCGTTCA
>JAIPRM010000446.1:0-56649 GCA_025469315.1 Stegophylla sp. TES_Ste_2020
ACTAAACTTCGTTATTTAAGTCTAGATTTCGAATAAATAAATTACATGTATATAGAATTTTTAATTTAATATTTTTTTTTTTTTTTTTTATATATATTCCATGTATTCTGTGTTCTATACATTTATGTTTTATTCATTCTAATTATTATAAATTGTCTATGTATATACTTACTGTATCACCAATGTACACTCGTTGCCCGAAAGGTTGTTAATAAATAATAATAAATAATAAATAATAATAATAATAAAAAAATATTCAAACTCGATTATCCATTTGGATATTACAATATATAAATATTCAAGTGAAAATATTAAAATCGTATCGATGAACTTGTAAATGATGAACCAGGTAAAAATTTAATATTAAAAAAAAAAAAGAAGAAGAACGATTGTTTTTTATCATACGGAGTAAAATATAATAATTGAATTATCGTCACTATGGAAACGATATAAGAAAAATTAAATGACTGTATACTCGTATAAAACGTATTTCTATGTCAGAGACAGTTTATGTTATATAAATTATAACACACACACACGCACGAACGCGTGCACACGCACACACACACACACACACGCACGCACGCGTATAATATTAATGTTCTCGCGCACTTAATTATTTTCGCATCGAATGCATTTTATTTGCAGTAAAATATAGTACGGATGTAATCACTTTCGACTGCTACGCGATTTAGTTCCTAGGTGAGATGGCGTTAAAATATGATAGTTTTTCGGTAACGGCCGAGTTATACTCGCGCGATTTGATATCGAGGATGAATGAATGCGACAAGCTTGTAACTATGGGGGGGGCAGAGGGGGCGTTGCCCTCCCTTAACCTAATCTTTTCCCTCTCTAAGAATATTAAAAATATTAGAAAGGCTTTTAGTATGTCTTTTCAGCGGTTCTCAGTCTTTTTGAGACCACGACCCTATGTTCATCATTTAATTATATAAATAAACTCTAATTTAAGTTTTATTTTTAATACTTAGTATTGTACTTTTCGTATTTTTAAAATAAATGTATTATTGTAAATTCCTTTGTAAATTTCCAAAATATTCTACTATACATGGATATTTGATGGAAAATTACAGTTGTGTTCATTTAATGAGATATCAGTGTAAATAAATTAAAAATTGCATAAATATTGATTTTATATATAATGCTCTCTCTAAAATTGGTTTGCCCCACCCGAAAATTTGGTCTGGCTACGGTCCTAGAGTGCGATTAACTGTCTCGATCCCGTCGAATTCACGGATGAATACGATATGATTGACATTTCAAATTTGTGCGCTTCCTCATAAGGAAATATTTGTACGCCCTGTAAAACTATGCAGATCACACACCATTTTATTGTACGTAACCTTTGTGCAGTTATTCGCGTTTATTCTTATTCGAAAGGCATACTACACATTCATTGCACTACACACTCTGTATGCGTATGTGAAATACATTTTGCGAGTTTTTTTACGTAAAGTAATTATTGTTAAATTAAAAAGAAATAAATGGTGATGCCGTTCCAACTAATACTGGTCTGCCATGTCGAACAAATTTACTTTTATAAAAAATTATTACAAAACCAATAGTATAATAAAATATTTGATTTCTATACTTTATATTTTGTACAGAAATATTTAATATGTATAATATATAATATATTGATGGTTAATGTTGTGGAATTTATTATTTAAAGATAAATACTTATTCTTTTTACTTATATATTTTTTGGATTTAAAACATGAATATATTTTACAATCAGCATCTACTTTATAGTCCATAAATTATTATGTAAATTTTTGATTACATATTTGTTTTATTCAAAAGGGGTAATATTCAGAGATAGAACTCTCGGTATTAAATATTTAGCAATTGATTATTAAACAACTATACAAAAAAAAAATAGTACATTTTTACATTCCGAGTGGAGCGAAAAAGCTATAATGGTTTTATTGGTATTACAGTGATATTTATTAGATTTTGAGCCAAGCAAAGAAGCTAATGTTTTTATATCTAAAATGATATTTATTTTATTTTTAGATTCTGAGTGAAGCGAAGAAGCTTATAAATTTACAATGATGTTTATTTATTAAATTTTTCCGTTCTGTAAACACTTTAGTGTATAAGAAAATTGATCCAAGAGCCTCGATCAGCCACTTTTTGATTCATACATCGGCTCTGGATAGTATTTTGTGCTTAGCATTTCTCAAAATTCGCATTATTCCAAAGGGTTTACACTTAACGCTATTGTTGGAACCCCCAAGACGTCACATCCCTTCCCTATTGCATCATCACCCTCCTCTCATGACATCACCTCCCATTTTGATCTTGACTCTAACCCCAACCCAGGCCCTCTACAAGGAAAGATTACCACAAATTCGAATAAAAATGGTAAAATATTTCGAAAATTAGACTTTCATGAAGTCAATTTTAAGATAGTTGTAACTTCAAAACCAATAGTACTAGAATGATACGTTTACCCTTTAACAACAATAGTCTATTAGATTGGAAAATATTAAAAAAAAAATTTCCATGTTTATAGATAAAGAATTTTAGAAATATTTTGTTTTATGTAAGTTTTTATCTAACACAAATTCGACATAAATTTGTATGAAACTGGTAATTTTTACTTAAAATAATGACTTTATTTTAATCATTATGCAATGTTAAATTTAAATATACTTAATATGTTCTTTTACCAAAAAGTGAAGAATATCCGCGTAACGAAGTATGTCTGGATGTTTTCAATAAGATTCTAATAATAATAAATTATTTACTGTAAATATAACATATTTTAAAATATTAATCAAACAAAACTATATTAAATTGAAAAATTATTGAATAATTCTTTAGGATTTGCACATAAATTAATCATTTACTATTGACGAACTGCATTAAAAGAACCCTATAAAATATAAATCTAAATACAATCTTAAAAGAAACGTGAAATGTAATATATTTTATAAGTTAAACGAAATTATTAGTATTTTAATTGTGTCCATGAAAACCATAATTCAAAATAAAAATCCTGTCATGCCAATAAATGTATAGATGTATTTTAGAAAATTTATAACAGCGAAATAAATCATTGGCTTTAATCTACCCTAGGAAGTTTTTAATTTTATTGTTCGCATTTTCTTCTGTGCTTTATTATTATAAATATTAATTATAGATGGAACTCTTTTAATAGTTCGTTATAATATTAAATCAACTGTATTAAGTTTATAATACTAGAAACTATTAATAATATTTGTTTTGATTACTAAACTATACTAATTATTAAGGCGCATCGATGAAATTCTATATAATATTAAAGGTAGTCACGGGAATACTATATATATATATATATATATACACACACCCCCACATATTCATATATAAATATAATGTATTATATGCGTGATATTCATTTCACTACTATCAACACAGTGTAATTGTAATACGATATTTCAGTTTACAAGTATAATATTTTAGAGAAATATATGTTTGTACTGCATATTGAATATTTACTTAACGAGAAATACATTATGTGGTTGAGAGAGTGTACAGCGTTTTAAATAAATGTGCACATCAGTTTAGACGAAACCAAAAATAATTCACCTTTAAGTTTCTACATTATGAGTCGCAGCATCGATGCATCGAAATGTTCATTTAGACACATTTGATACATAGCTATACATATTTTATGTAGACGCAACCAATGGCAGAGATTAATGGCAGTAGGCAATAAAAGTTCTCCATGTGGAACGCGAAACTGCCGAGGCCGAAAACCAGGCTAAAAGCTAGGCGTTTGAAAATGTTCCCGGGTAATCGTTTCACTGCGTATATAGGTACTTAAGAGAAAATGGGGTAAAGTAGAAACTATCGGGGAGGAGTCTTTGAAAATCGATTATTTCACTTCATTCAAAATAATATATTAAATAAACAAATAAATAGATAAATACGAACTAATTAATATTATACCGAGTTTAGAATTTTTTTCATGATATATTAGTTTGGTACGAGAAAAGATTTTATAATTTTTCCTTGAAATATTTATAAATATTTATTTATTTATATTAATATTTATTTATAAATATTTATCATTTTTCCTCGAAAAAAAAGACCGATATCAATAGATAAAACCGTTTTGGATTTTAAAGTGAATAATGCTGCATAATGTTAAATATTCGTTTGAAATTCTTTGCATACGCTTATAATTAAATTTATAATAATTAATTATTGCCTAATTATTAGACAATCGATGTTAATTAACAGAGTATTATTAATACGCTTTTTGATTTTAGAATAAAACTGTATTAGAATGCGAAGTTTACAAAAATAAAATCACTGAAACCCTGAAATTGATTCAATTGAAAACGTATTGTTTAAACGAGACCCCCTTTTATTACGTGTCACGTCTAACAACGTACTATATTGGTCCTTTTAGTTCAACTCTAAGGATAAAATACAAACACACTATCATTTATTCATTTTCTGGGTAAATTATTCGATGCGGGTCGAGGGATACGGAATACGAACAATACGTTCGTATTCCGTACCTATCATCATAATATTATACCCGACGAGAGACCATATAAAAATATTATTCGTTTGTGGCGTGGTCGGCTCATCCTCAAATAGAAGATCAGTAAACACAAAAAATAAAATTCAGTGGATAGCGATATTTTCTGATATGCATGAACGCGACATAGTAAAATTATGGCGTAATTATTAATTGATTTATTTTTTTCCTGACACAAACGTATATCGAACACAATAAACGTAGTAACGAAGTGTGTACGTTTAACGTATCCTATGGACCGTATGTACGCCTATAAATTTATTAAAGATGTGAGCAGGAATTATACAAGGTGTATTATATGCGTAGTACGGCATTATTTTATGCCAACGGTAGATAAAATTTTTTTCAAAAAAGTCATCGTGTTATTAAACACGAAGCGTATTGTTTGTAATATGTTGTCATTTTTAACCACGTTTCGCAAAACAAAATACATTGTGTGCCAAGTGTTAATATAAATATTAGAATAAAAATAGTTTTGATATTAAGTGCTACATAATGTATATTACTAGTGAAATTAATAGCTAATAGTACTTGTGGCATTGAGTAAAAATTATTTAGGTACAAAATATGGTGTACGATATAATTATTAAAGTTCTACATTTTTGATTGCTAACTCTGCCATTAAAAAACAATAGCAAAATGCTAGATTTTCTACTTAACCAAATTTTAGTACCTTCACAAATGACTAGCCACTGCCTACTAGTGCTTGTAAGTTATTGCACTAAAAGGGTTATAAAATTGGTTACATTATTCTTGTATAATGAAGTAGTATATATAGTTATATAGCATGTATAGTCTATATAGCTTATTATTTCTAATACTAAGCTAACCTAACTGGTGATTAAATCACTATAACATGATTTAGTAATTTACTGAAATAATTATTATCTTTCATCTACCAAAAAGGATTAGTTATATTAATATTACAGCTTGAACATTTTAGAACATGGTCCTTTAAGACCGTGTTTTAGAAATTGTAAGTATTTCTAAATTCATTTCTAGCTTACGCGATTTATGGTAGTCGTTATTGTTTTCCGTTTATACTTTTGTCAATAATAATTATAAAAGTACCACCTATATTTTATATTATTATACTTTCGTTTCTGCAACACAAAATATTGAAAATGTATAAAATTAATTAATATACGAATATATGTAGTCTCTATTAGTAAATTAGTAAATAGTCCTATAGGACCATGAAGCGAAAAAAGTCATTCTTTTTTTAATAACTCAATATAATAGAGGGTATGAAAATAAAAATGTTTGTTTTTTAAAAAAAATTCCGATCACTCTTTGGGTGTCAAACAGAGGTTGTAAGTGTGACGTCACTGATGTGTATAGATTAATGCCACCTTATTATTTTTTGCATGGTAAATTCTTATGCGGTGCTTAATGAACAATTTTTACAAAAAAACTACTACTCCTAAAATTAGGAAAAAAAATCAGTATTAAATTCACATATATTTAAAAAGATTATCGTATCATAACAATTTATTTATAATTTTAGAACCTTGTGAATTTATTATTCATTAAATTGCTGTAGCTTGGTTTTATATATGATGCTATATTCAGAGGTACTGTCGGTAGATTTGATAGTTCTGGAATTGAATAATTTTCTTTCGTGTGAACATCAACTTATATATATACTTATGTACTTACTCAGTACTAATATCATTTTTCTAATACATTATAGTAACTACGTTAATTTAATACTTGATTTTATTACCAATGGTTTATGTAGAATATTATATGGTTAGATAGGACGTATTATTATTGACTAAATTACTATTTTAAAAGGAAATACATTTTTTTTTATGTACGTTAAAGTGTGTAATTTTAGGTAAAACTAACGACAAACGGTTATAGAGAAAAAAGTTGACTAACGATTTTCAAGGTTTTTTCAGGTCAATTAGACATATATGTCAGTGAAATCATATTAAATTTTCAAGTGTTAATATCAAAAGCAAAAATTTTATCACATAAAAACTAACAAAAAATGAGAAATTTCCAAAATTTTCAAAATGATGTATTTAACTCAAAATTGATCAAATCTTTTTGAAATTTTTATCAAATGTTCTTGTGACTATTTTTAGTAGCTGGTGTAAGTTTCAAGTCTCTAACTGCATTATTTTTGAAGTTGTGTTAAAAAGCAATTTTTGATTTTACGAAAATTCCGGTAATTGCATATTTTGCCGTTTTTTATCAGATTTTCCATGTTTTTGAAAAAAGTATTGAGAATTTTGAAAAATGACTTTTCAAAAGTACATCTGGGTGTGATTTTGAATCTATAAAGTTATTAATCAAAACTTTTGGACAAGTATTTTTATACGAAAAATTGTATACAGAAGTAGAAAAAAATAATAATAAAAAAAAAATGAACATGATTGTAAAAACATATAATATAAAATATAATAATATGTAGATATCATCATTGCATAACATGTAAACAAATTTTAAACGTCGGACACGGAACGTACGGAATGGTTATGAGTAATTAGACCTTTACTAGGAATATAAAATAAACAATATGGATTTCTAACTGTGTTATTATTTTATTGAATGTATTTATTTCAAGGGTTTTCGTATTATTGGCGTATTGTATTATGTTGTCGCAGTATAGTGCAATGGCGGTTTTTGGAATGTTTTCTGGGGAGGGTCCTTTGAATTTTTCTTGTGGTATACTTAATATATATACCTACACAACCAATAAATAATACTTAACCCAACACTCAAAATATATTTCATACAACTTCTTTTTATTTGAAATTGCTCCTCCTTTTATATCGTCTGAATCCGCCCTTGAAGTTTGAACACATATTATTTCATTACGAGCTGAAATACGATATCGTTTATATGAACCCCTGTACACGCTCAACATGCAATAACTCTATCAATGAAATTAGTAATTACGTTTTCACAGATTTGTCCATCGAGTTCATAGATAATTCGTTGAATTCCTTGCTTAAAATTCAATAAAAATAATAAAATTCGTGGTTTGTTTGCATGGAGTTAAATCACACGTTCTTGGTGGTTACTACTGATTACCACGGAAGGAAATTAATTAGCCGTCAAATTTTTTATGAAGCAAAGCAATTGTGGCCCTAGAAGTGTGAAAGGTCTTGCCAGAATAATATTTCTTCAATGTCAATGTCATGTTTCGATAACGATCTCCATTGCTCGAGTTATCAGTGCTCTAAGGGTAAATCTGTGAAAACGTGATTAGTAATTTCATGGACAGAATCACTGCGTGTCGAGCAAGTAGAGGGAGTCATATCTACGGTATTGTATTTCACATTTTAAATTTCAACTCATTATGAAATAATATGTATCATTGATAATGTATTTCTTATAAAATAAAATTGATTTAAAGCAAAATTAAAAACTGCGTTCTTTTTGAAACACTATATAAATTGAATGCGTAGATTGTATATACTTAATACTGGAGAATATTTTCTTGACTGAATGATAATTATTGTAATAAATATTGAAAATTAGATATGTTTATAGTATCTACATTAAGTTACTCAGAACTCATACAATAAAAATTCAAATTTTTTATGAACATAGATTTATTATAAAAACATGAAATTTTTATTCAATATATTATACCGATTTATTATTGTAGATAATTTAAAAATTTTGATCAAAAACATAAGAAACCTATACAGTTAATACGGATCTTGTGAGAGATCCAGATCCCTTGGACCTCACCCGTAAAACCGCTACTGGTATAATAATAATAATATAAAAGTAAAATTTGTCATGTTTGAATTATACGTATTAATTGTAAAGTTATCTTGGGAATTTTTAAAAGACTCTTATAAAATGATAACCTTATACACTTTTCTAGTATTTCTTTTTTAATTTTTTTATGAATTTTATGGGTTAAAATATTTTAACCCACAAAATGAAGTATAATAATATTATTATACTTCATGAGTTGCTATAAAATCAATATTTGAAGTGCAAGACCAAGATCGAGATGATAATTAAGTTAAGTGGCTATTTTTTATGTTTTTCCGTGATACACATTTTTAAATATGAACTTTTATCTATGGGCTATGACTGTGAGAGAAGTGATGAATTCACTGTTTATTTATTTATATATAAATACATATAAATGCATGCATTTTTCGTACATTACATGAAAAACGATTCAAAATTCCCATACTAATCTAAGCTCTAACACATTTCATACTAATAAAGGTGTCTTACCTCATCAACTCAGTAAAATAATAATTTTTAAAAATAGACATGAATCACGTTTATAGACATAATATATTTATATGTCTACTTAAACAAATTAGGGAAAATTAAAAAGAATAATTTCTTTTTAACTGGTAAAATATTTAGATTTTTACAAAAAAAAGTGTTCATCGTTCTCACGTCTGAGGTGCAATTGCAGAGGCGGTACCATGCGGCTTGCCTATTATACAGACACAAGTGAACATTTTTATTTTTTCGTGGTACGCGCATCGTAGTGCATACAAAAATAGCTACTGATTGAGTTTGAACATGGAATCGATAAAAATATGTAAATGAATGTTATTCCGACCTCTAGTAATGCCTGGGAATCTGATTGTCAATTTTGTACTTGCGTTCAATGTTCGATTTCCCAAAACATATTAGTGCCACGCGGTTGTTTACGTCGCTATACGGTATGTAATAAAATGCGTAATGAATAAAAAAACTAAATCTCTAATTAAGACTCTACCAGCCATAATAATCATAATATTAAAACAACATCTGATTGTGATGGTCGTCGTCGGCGGCGGCGGCGGCGAATACCGGTCGGCCGACACGACGACGAAGCGCGCGGGAACCACCGACCGACGGGCCGATAGCCGGTGGCGGCGCGCGTAATCGCGCGGGTGGAAGGGCGTGCGGGCGGCGAGTGGCGGGCAAGGTCTTCTGGCGGCAAGGGCACGGGTGGCCGGTCGGTCGGACGACCGGCAGCCGCCGAACGGCGGACCCGCGGCATACCGGTCGCGCGCGGTAATCGTTAAACAGCGCCTAGCACGCACCCGCGTTATCGTCTTTCGTATATTGGTCGTCGTCGTTGTCGTCGTCACGTCTGTCGTTGTCATCGTCGTCGTCGCCGCCGCCGCGCCGCCGCCGTCAGCGCGCAACTGGCTATAATAATAATAATAATATAACGCGGCTATAAATTATCATCGTATTTCGTGTTATACGACTTTCATTACATATATATATTATTGTATATATGTTGATAAGTGTATATGAAGCGTCTCATACACGTCATAAATATAATCGAATGCGGTATAATAAAATAAGCAGTCGTCAATAATTATTATTCGCGCTGTCGGTCATCGTGTATTAGCCGGTATAAGCCCAGGGGCACTCGGACTCTCCCGTAACGCACACGTGTTAACCCTGACCGCGCTCAACAAACAGCCGTAGCCGTAGCAGCAGGAGCACCGAGCAATAGCAACAGCAGCAGCAGCAGCAGTAGCACATTTGACTACGTAGCGAGCGATCGTTATCCGATTGTGATTGTGTGCGGTATAAACGATTATAATAATAATAATAATAACAATCGCCGCCGCGGTAGGATAAACGCGAATCAAACAAAAATTATAATATATCGTAATACCCGTTTTCGCTCGTAAATATAATAATAATATTCAATTCGAAATAAAACCGAAATCGGTGCTACACGTGCACGGGTGCCCTATATTATTGTTGTTTTTCATTCGTGTGTCGGTTTGTGCGAACATTAATAATTGCAAAATAAAAAAATAAATAAAAACAAAAAAAACCGGCGCAATGCAATTTTTGACCGGTACATCGCAGACGGGTGCCGGCGGTGGCGGTATGTTCGGCGGCGCCGATGGCGCGGAGCTGTACGCGGCCACGGCGTCGGCGCCTGACCATTACTTTTGCCAGCGAATGTTGTACGCGATGCAGTTCGATTCGGTGGCCGCGGCCGGCGCCGGTATGTGTTCGCCGCTGTTACCGTCGTCGTCGTCGTCGTCGTCGTCGCCGCCGTCGCCGCCGTCGTCGTCGTCTCCGCCGTCGTCGACGTCGTCCGCGTCCTCGCCGTTATCCGCGTCGTCGTTATCGTTGCCGTTGTCGTTGGCGCTGCCGCCGTCGATTGGCGGTCGTTGCTTCGCGACAACCGCCGTCGCCGCCGGGGACCTGAAAATGATGGACGCGTGCCCGGCGTCACCGGTTCGCAACGATCACCACATTCACCATCAGCTGCACAATCACCATCTCCAGCAGCAGCTACAGCACGCGGTCGAGAACAGGAAACGTCCGTTGCAGGACACGCTGGAAAGCGCTAACGTTAAGAGAACGCACAGCTCGTCCACCACAGGTTAGATAATAATATTAATGTGAATTAATAAAAATAAAAATATTGAAAAAACACTAGTAAGAAAATACGAGATATGTTTTTTTAATAGTATTTATGTGTGAATAAAAAAAAAAAAAAAATAAAAAAAATACTAAATGTTTGAGTTCGAACCTTCGGAAAATGAATATTTTTTTTTTCTGCCAAATAAACCTAATGTATTACTAATGTAATATAAACGATTCACGGTTATATAGGTACAAAATATTTAAATATTAATTGACTACGACATTAAAAAAAAACCATGTTTGAATAAATGTTTACCATTAACACGTTGACGGACGTCACTTTGCTATAGCAGTTATTCAATTGTAATTTCTAGCAACATACTTGTAGCTTAATAAATATTGTAGTTTTTTTTTTTTTTTTTGGAGTCTATCTATTTTTGGAAGTCTGAAAACGATTTGCCCAAAAATGTATTAGGTAAATCACAATTGGATTGGAGGTTGGTGCGAATATGGTAACGCTATAATAAACGTGGTTGCTAAAATATTTATGCCATTTTATAACTTCTGAATTTATAACTGCTATAGGTAACAGTGACCGCATATCCTAAATACAATGAAAATGTTTATTGTTTTTATTGTTTATTATTGTTAATCGTACCTACATACGTGGTAGTTATACGTATGTCTCGTGATTTTTATTCAATAAAATAATCTTTAGATAGGTATTTTATTATTATTTAATTTCTATTTAGTTAAGTTTATATCTAAGATGTTTTCGACATCAAAAGCATTTAGTCTGTGTCGTACACTACCTATATCGATCTTGAAAAAAATACTTACACGAAACCTTGTTCGAATATTATACTTATTCGAAATCCCCTAGGCGATATAAATATAATTTGAACGTAATCAGTGTTTGAAGTACAAAATAATTTGATCGTGTCGAGTTTAAACTTAATTACATTTTATGAAATTAAAACAGGAATATAGATTATTTGAAATGCTTTTTAAAATAGTAAAAAGAAATGCGAAAAATCTTTGTATTATATTAAAAACTATCCAATATAATATAAATATTGGTATACAGGTACCAAAATAAATGTATAAAACTTTTAATCTTTTACATATTAAATTTTTGTTTTGTTTAATATTTCTATATAAGACAGTTTTAAATAATTAATGTACCTATGAAATACCTATATTTTGATTTAATGTTTGGTTGGTAGGTTCCTTAATATGTTTTTTATAATTATAAAACCTTAAACATTTTTTTTTGTGTAAAAAAGAATTTCCATGAAAACAAAGTAGTACACAAATTTAAATCCTGTCCACAGAATAGTAAATAAATTTAGGTACTCCTCGGATTACCTACCCGATAGAGTATAGGTTTTCTTTGAGTTTTTTCGTTAATGACTATTAATGAGAGCACTTTTACTTTTACCAAATTCATATTGTCTTTTATGCCTTGAATTTTTCTTGTTATTTACATTTATCTAAAATTATTTATTTTATATTAAACCTAGGAACGAGTGTAAGTACAATATTTTAAATTGTATTTTGATACAATTTAAGTTTTTAAACGTATGAATTGGATTTAAATACTCATTTTTTTTTAGTGTTATATAAATTTCTTTAACTTATTTAGGTTTATTGAAATTATTAATTCATTGTTCATGAATAAATATAAATATATTCATCTATAAATATATTTTGAATTCGAATGATTTATTTTTAATGATTTTTGTTTAAAATATTGAGGTGTCTACGTATATTAGTTATTCTTATTACGTTAATTGAATTATTTTATATTATTTATTAAAAAAATAAAACTAAAGATTCGTAAAATATTTTAAAATTTAAAAATTGTTTCTATAGGTCATAAAAATCAGTTTTCCCATATTTTAAATTTACAATATTTTAATTCATACGGTTACAATATTATTTCTATTAATTATCAATAATGATAAATAAT
This sequence comes from Stegophylla sp. TES_Ste_2020, assembly GCA_025469315.1. Classification (NCBI taxonomy): domain Eukaryota; kingdom Metazoa; phylum Arthropoda; class Insecta; order Hemiptera; family Aphididae; genus Stegophylla; species Stegophylla sp. TES_Ste_2020. The sequence continues at coordinate 12,855 of JAIPRM010000446.1, forward strand.
TTACAATATTGAGCAGCTTCCTACTCTGTAAGTTATTGATATGCAGTATCAATAATAATATAATGTAGAATGAGAATAATTATTGTTATGTATTTGAACTTTTTATTGTTTATGGTAGGTACTTAATACTTTTCTAATAATTGGCATTTTTTTAAAAAAATTGTTGATAGGTAGGTACGATTTTTATTTTTATTGGTAGGTACGATTTTTATATTTACGTATTTTTTTTAGAAATCACGAGATTACTTTTTTTCAGCTACGTACTTAATGTTCATTTTATTGTTTTATAGAAAATGTACCTATCTAATTTATTTTGCTGTAATACAAACAAGTATTCGTGTATTATTTGTCGTAAACGAATAAAGCTGCAACTAAAATTATATTTCAATAACCTATACTATTACTAGGTAGGTACAAATATTACAATAATTAAATATAGATATTATATAGGTAGATGTAAAATATTTATGATTCATGTTTTTGAAAGAACACTGTATTATTGACAGGGATTAATAGACTGAAAAGTAATAGGAAGTTCAAGGATTGACTTAAAGGAAATTTTCATAACAAATTTATAGTTTATACAGAAAAATAATGGATTTTTATTAATCAAATGAGCCGTATTTATTTTAATCACAATTACTATTATCATTGTTTTATTTTTAATGTCATGGTTTATTAAGCCGGCTTTTTTTTTAATGTTTTAAATAGTGCGTTTTTCTACTTCGTCGTAAAATCTTGAGAATCATATTGTTATAATGTTTTTAAGTAATAAAAACCATGCCGTGCATAATAACATCAGCCACATTTAACTAATGCATACCCAGTACTAAAACCTCTATTAAAACCGTACAGTTACATTTATTGATATTTTTCGATTGTTTTATAAGTATTTTTTAATTGTTATTTTAAAATGATATTTTCAAATATAAATTATTGTCATTCTTTTTTAAAATAAAACTTATTTAACAATTAAAATAATAACTAAACGGATGTTGTGAATTTTTAAATTTGTGTGAAAATAATTACACAAGCTAACATAATATTCGTTTAAGACTTAAATGATATTTTATGATCGTAGCTGAAAGACATTTTTATTTTATTGAAGTGTCAATTACATTACGTTAAATTTAACTACTAATATTATCAGGATTTTGATAAAATGATGATTTTTATTGGTTTACATCAGTTTTGGAATTATTTATTTACATTTTTGATGATAAAATAAATATTTTGTTTACATCAGTTTTGGAATTATTTATTTACATTTTTGATGATAAAACAAATATTTTGAAAAAATATCCTCGATTGACTTATGACATAATATTGTATTATGATATATAAATGTTCAATGATGTGCATGAACTCACTTTTTAATTACTTAAACACCGAATATGAGGTACTTATTTCTTATTATTTTCAAATCATAAATTAGACCATTAAAATTTGTATTAATTTTGATTTAGATCAGTTATATTATTATACAATATTACGAATTGCAAAATTAGGTTCATCAGACGAAGGTATATATTAAGTATACCACCAATATTAATATTATTTTTATGAATAGAATTCACTTTTATTCATAAAATGACTATTTATTAAGAAGATATTATTCTTGTGCCATGAATTATTAAAGAGTAGATAGGTATCTTAAGATATTAATAATAAAGTTAATCGGAAATTCATTTGAAGCCTTGATAAATGACCAGATTGTAATATATATAGTAGGTACATAATATTAAATGGACAATGATTGATAACATATTTTTAACTTATATTCATAGCTATTATTTAATATTAATGTTATTCAATATGTTCTATAAATTATCGGGTTCAAAAATGTTCAGAAAGATTAATTTTCAGAAGAATCTGTCGGTACTTCGGTAGATCGTTTTATAACAACCATAAATAATGAACTCCGATAGCAAATTATTATTCTTTGATATACATTTTTTTAGGTTACCAATGAAACTTTAATAAGATGAGTTGTAACGAAATATTTTAAAAGTATTGTATAAATATTTCGAATATATTGCATTATCTTTTTAAAAAATAGGTAAAAATTAAATTTTGTTTTTCAATTTTTTTAAATGTTTATTTTGACAAAATAAATATTAAAATATTCAGCCGGTAATTTGTAAAAAACGTAAAATTTGGTACCTCCTTTAGACTTATTTTAATAATTAAATTGTTTTAATGAATTTAACAAGTATGTAAACAAAATGTAAATTGGTAAAAATGACCTAATTTTTAATTATTTTATCCAGGTTTTCTCTCGTGATTTCATTTGTTCAGTTTATTTTATCGCTGTATAAATGCATGTAAAATAATACAAATAAGAACAGCTAGTTGACCATACTAGTTTAAATTTGAAAATATTTAAATTTTATTTTTGTTAAAGACTTAAAGATAATAATTTTTGTGTTGTAATATTTAATAATAATAAGAAAGCTTTAAAATTTATCTCGTATTTGTTGCTTTAATTATCCGTACTATGTTTTATATTATTTAAGTATAAGAATATATAAAAAAAGCAACGAAAATAAGTTTACGACCTAAGATATTAACTGCTGTTAAATATCTAAAAATAATTTTAATTTCAGACACATAGTTTTTCTGGAAAATTCAATAGCCTATATATCTGAAACAACTGTGTTCTATACAATTTTCAATAAAAAAATTATGAGTTTGAGAAGGCTATACTTCAAAATCACAAATTTCTAATTTTAGATTCTGAGCAATAGCGTGGAATGTATTGGTTTTACAAATCTGTGTGTTTTTTCCTTTATCGTATATATGGAAGCACGAGTTCGGGTAGAAATACTGGTCCAAAAGTTCTGAACAGGAACTCTATAGATCAGAAATGTTGTCAACATGGTACTTTTGGGAGGTCATTTTTCCAAATTCTCAATACTTTTTCTAAGCGCAATCTTAGACTACCCAAAAATTGACAAAAAATAGTAAAAAATGGCATAACCCGAATTTACGTAAATTCGATTTTTTTTCATAACTTCCAAAATATTGGAGGTAGAAAGTTAAAACTTTCATTAACTACTAAAAATTGTCACGCGCATATCTCTTAAAATTTTCAAAGACATTTGACCAATTTTGAGGTAAGTGCGGCATTTTTAAATTTCGGAAATTTCTCATTTTTTGTTATATTTTAATTCATAAAATTTTAATGTATTGATATTAAGAGCTGAAAATTTAATACAAACATATTCATATGTATTTCTAACGGTACTGAAAAAAACTCCGAAAATCGTAAGATTACTTTTAATTCTAACGAAATGAAGAAGCTAGTGTTTTTACAATGATGTTTATTTTTTTTCTGTATACACTTTTTCGTATAGGTCTATTTGGCCAAAAGTTTCGATCAGTATTTTTTGGAAACTGGATTTGCTTCTAGTTGGTACTTTAATGAGATCATTTTTTGAATTTTTGAATTCTTCAGTTTTTTTTTTTTGGAAAAAATTACTCAAAATTTGACAAAAAAAAATTGGAAATCATAATTTATTGGTCAAAACTTCATGAAAATTTAAACATAGATAGATAATAATATGAGAAAAATTTTGGCGCAAGAAAATTTTGAAAATGTGAAAAAAAATTTTGAACATTTTTCTAACATTTTTTTTCTCATTAAGTTTTTTTTCCTTTATTAGTAAAGTAAAGTAAAGCAAGTAACGTGAAGTAAAGTAAAGTAAAATAAAGTAAAGAAAAGTAAAGTAAAGTATTAAGCAAAGCAAAGCAAAATAAAGTAAAGGCAAAAAAGCCGGACATACTTCGCACCACGGATATTCTGCGCTCTTCGGGTCAGATATTCTTGGCAAGTGTGTTGAAAATGATGATCATTATTGATTTCAGTATTATTTATTTTTTTATTAAGACATTTATTACCTCATATATACACACGTATAATACCCAACATTGTTAAATAACATTTTGTTAAATATTTCAATTATTATTATTATATATTCATATAGTGTTTAAAGTTTTCACTCAGAATCGTTTTATTGAAGAAATGATTTATAGTTTCTTTAAAATTTAATACACCCAACGTGCGAAATATGTCCGGCTTTTTATTATTATTGCATAACTGTATTTAAAGGACGATGGAATGACTTAAAATTGTGTTGGTAATTTAGTTCTGAATTTCTTCTGATGTTAAAATATATAATAGTGCGTTTTAGACACATTGTTTTAACAACACTTTACAGGGAATTCACGTTTGTATGAACATTTTCGTCTTAAAACAGGTGCAGGTAATTTTTTTTTCAAACGTATTATCATAAAGTTCATATATCTATACATAGGTAGATTCAATTAGATCTACTTATACCTGTAGATTGTGTAAATTTTGTTTAAAAATTTTAAAAAAATCAGCTTTTTATTGTGTTTTTAAATAAATACTAGTAAATACCCTATAAATATGTGGGTATCTATCTATTTATTTGCGTAAAGACAGTGAAAATTCACGATTTTACAAAAATTTATATCTAAAAGGCCTTTAAATTGTAATACGTCTAACATTGCTCATAAATATTTATAATTCTTTAAGCAAAATATATTTTGATATTCAATTGTTTACTCATACAAGTGATAAACTCTTTGATGTACCAATATTAAAAACCTCCTCATTATTAATTTTTGATTCTGAGTGGAGCGAAAAAGCTATAGTTTACGATGGAGTTTTATTTACGGAGACACTATTTACTATGAAAAAATTCTTGAATAATTACTTATAGCATAGATTTCCTGTAAAGGTTTTTGTTTTGTTTATATGATACTTTCATTTTTTTGGTACTCTTAATTAAAGTTAATCCAAGCGTAAGAAAACTACCGAAAAATTGAGCGGTGAAACAATATATGACATAAAATAGACTTTCAAAAACTTGATTTATCGTTTCTTGCAAATTCTACACATCAACCAAAGAGTATCTCACCCGATGAGTGAAGAATATCTTTAGTGCAAAGTATATCCGATTTTTTAATATTTTAAAATTACTGTGTATTGTTAGTAGAGGTAGTAGGTATTGCTCAAGAAATATTCAATTAATAATTTTCTATATAATATGTTAAATATATTTTAACCATATTTAATTAGATAAGTGAACAAAAATAATTAGTTATATTTTTATTATATTTACTTATTGACCATTGTAATGATATTATGTTCCTATATATTTCGTTATATTCAAATTTTTTTTCATTACCTGTTGTGGTCCTATAGGACCATAGTCAATTTTCCAACATAATTTTTACACTTAAATCTTGACTACATAAAAAAAATTTAAAATTTAATTGTGTAGGTATACGTACTAAGTATATAAAACTGCGTACATTTTTGTATGATGTACTTAGTTAAACTAATAGATCTATAATTGTAAATAATTAACTTATGAAAATAATTTTATTGATTTGTTTAAGATAATATTTAAGTTTATATATCCTAAGATTTATCGCAAGAAGATCTAGTGTTGATTTTGATGGGAATTTTTAATGTTTTGCATGAGTACGTTACTAATTAAATTCTTGATCCAAGGGATGGTAAAATATGTTATATTTTTTGGACATATATATTATGAAAAAATAAGTAAAATAACTCGTAATACAACTTCAGCCAATATTTTAAAACAGATGTATAATTTATAATTATTTATGATATGACTGCATCAGGTGTACTTATAATATTGATATGCATATTATGAATATTTAATATAGTAACAAAATGTAGGAATATCGTCATTATGCTGTACGTATATCAAATAATGTGATTCAAATGGCGTTTACAATAATACTGGTTAAATTATTTTCTCATCATAAACACATTTTTTTTATTGTTGTATTGTAAAATGTTATAGATAGCTTGAGGATTAAAATTTTCTTATTATAATATTGCACATTGTCTCTAATATTATAATGTTTAAACTTTCATAGATTTCGCTATCATAATGTGAAAAATTTATATCATAATTAAATGATTTTCTGTTTAGGTATAAACATTTTTTTTTTTTTTTGAAAATTCAAAAATTAATATTTTACGTATCTAGTTAGTTGGTAGTACGCATTATATTTAAAGAACTTCCAAGTAATTTAGTTTATTGTTAATAAACAAAAATATTTAAAGTACTCGTACCATAGGTACCTATTCTCGTTCGTTTATGGCGGATGTATTGAATTTTAAAGAAAAGATAAATCATTAATCCTCTTTTAAAACGAGCGGAGCTTCAGTGTACTGTAGTGTATGACTATTATTGTCAGTTTTATATTGAGTATGCTTAACTATATGATAACACAATCTCTGTCGATTTAATAATTCGTGAAAATGATCAACTTTGACATTTAAAGCTTTATAAGCTGATTTTGCTGATTTTGACAAAAATGTAAATGTAGATATAATAATATATGAGTATAGAGTAAACTTGCATATTATTTTCAATCTTCAAAAACAATAAACTGTGAATGTTATGAAATAATAACGAAAATAAATCTGCTTTTATTATATTAACTGTCATTTGAGTCGTAATAATAAACATAAACGCTTGTAAAAAAATATTGACTTAGTCGATTTCTGCTAACATTTTTTTATATTGATTAAATAACATATAAAGTATATTTTGATAAAAGATGTTGAGCACAATTTAAATTTAAGATGTTATATTTCGATTAAAAAAAAAAATCTGTTTCGTACAACTTTTAAAACGCTCATAAAAATATTCAATTAACAATTTTTGAAAATTTTCAGGGTTGTTTGAAATATTTATGAGTAAGGTCGAATTAAATTTTTAACTCATAATTGACCAAGTATTTATTAGAAAAAACTATGATATTTCAAACTGTGTACAAAAATATTTTTGACAATAGGTGAAAATTTCAAGTTTGGAGTTATGACTAAAGAACTAATATCTATTTGAAATTGACCTGAAACTTGCAGTTTTAAGTGAAAACGTATGGGACTATTAAAAATTTTCGCTTTGTACAAGTTTCCGTTTAACTGAATAAAAAGTTCGAATAAAACATTTGATGGGATCATAAAAAAAATTTCCGCACAGGACAGGATTCCGTCTTATTGAGAGTCTGCTTAAGGCAGGTTTCATTGTATTTAGTTTAGGCTTACTGATCTACATGAATTTTGATCGTTATTCCTTATTTTCGGAAAAACTGTTAAACATTTCCGAAAGTTACCTTCTTAAAAAATAGTGTTAACAAAATGTTCTACCGAAAAAATATCCTAATCGTACCAACCCGAGTAAATTTTAGGTATATCAGCAAAAAAGGTTTACAGGAGAAAAACCCTTGATCCACTCAGAATCCTAAATATCAAAATTCTAAATAAATATTATAAAATTAACACTTACAAAATATGTTAGCGTACAATACTTGTTTCCTTTTAAGATCTGATTATTCATAATTTACCCACGTATTGCGTATTATTCTAACACAATTGCATTTTGTGACAAGCGAACTGAATAGATAATTAAATATGAATTTTTCGCTCTTTCCATGTAGATCATATTTTACATGTGGGTTTGATGATGAACTATTCAAAGAAACTAGACAAAAGTCACTTATTGTATGACGTGTACTATTTTAATTAAAAGATTCTTTACTAAAAAAAAAAAATGTCCATGCGTGGTATAGCTGATTTAAAATAAAGGTTAGACGTATTAAAAAGTAAAAATTGATAGGTATACAGTTAGAACGTACATACAAAATTATTCTTGGGCGATGTGTTACAGTTTAGTCATTATTCGTTTATTTTTTAAGCCTATAAATATTAACATAATACATGACAAGCGTTCCACAGCTACAAACAATAGTACCTACGTGAGGGAGAGAGATGAGGCACATCGGCAGTTAAATTATGAGTAAAAAAAAAAAAAAAAAAAAACCTTAAACTTTTTTCATTCGGTTATTTGCATATTGTTTGTCCAAGAGCACGCATACTAATCTAAAAAGCTTGCATAATGAAGCGTTGTAACATAGTAAAATTATGGTGCATATTTTTTTTACTGAAATAGAAGGTGGTCTATGAATCGATTTCGATTTTTTAACAACTACCTACCTATTTAAAATTTATCGGTTTATTATGAAATTTTTAATTCATAATTAACCTAATTACAATATCGTACTTCTGATCGCAAAACAATAATGTGATAAAAGTCGATGAAATACACATCATTCATAATAATCGTGTAGACTTAAATATTGTGAGATAAAGTGAATAATATTTGATTTGTTATGCTGACATTTAAGGCGTTTTTAGTTACTTTCATGCATTTTATTAAGTTTAAAGTTAAAAATAAATAGGTAATGAAAAGAAACCGAGGCTAAGAAATTTATAAAATTAATTCACTATGAAATTAATTGAATCTACAGTTTATATTCATTATAAGCTATTAGCTTTATCTATAAAAATATCAACTTATTATAACAACAATTATAATAACAAGTTATTATAACTTGATTTTTTATAATTAATATGTATTTTTATACATATTGCCAGTGACTCACGTGTAATAACCTAATATATTGGACCTGAATAGTTAATATTATTACCTATTTTTATTTATTTTTTGATCTAGAATAATATTTAGTTTTGTTGTCATCATTGTTCTGAGTTATTTAAATAATTTTTGAAAATCTACTGCGTTAAATCGCATTTATTAATATTGTGAATTTTGAAAATAATTAAAGCCTAGGTTATATAAATAAATATATATAAATTCTTGATCAGTAAACCGTGCTGCTCTTAGAATTTTTGCGTGCGATATTTATGTGTTTTTTATACATTCGCATTTAAATACATTACAATTCAGTGCTTTGGTGAATAAAGATAGACGTCAGTCGAGTGTCCATTATAAGACATTGATGGACCGATAGCCATAGGAATTTCTTTAGCAAATTATGCTTGAAGTACTAACTATTTTTAGATTCTGAGTGAGGCGAAGAAGCTAGTGTTTTAATTTTTTTTCTGTGAACATTTTTTCGTATGAATCTACTTGTTCAAAAGTCTCGATTAGTAACTTTATGAAACCGGATTTGCCTCTAGTTGATACTTTAGAGAGGTCATTTTTTGAATTTCTCAATACATCAATTTTTTTTTTTTGGAAAAAATTATCCAAAATTTTACAAAAAACTCGGAAACCATCATTTTTTGATCCAAACTGTATGAAAATTTAAATATAGATATTTAATAATATAATTTTGAAAATGTAAAAAAAATTTTTGGACATTTTTCTAAATTTTTTTTCACATTTAATTTTTTTCCTTTATATATTAGATAAAAGAAAGTAAAGTAAAGTCAAAGAAAGTAAAGTAAAATATAGATAAGAAAGCCGGACTTACTTCGCACCACGGATATTTTTTGCTCTGCGAGTTAGATACTCTTTTGCTGAGTATTTTGAAAATGACGACTATTATTGACTTCTTTCGTTCAGAATGGTCTTGTTGAAGAATTGGTTTATCGTTTCTTTAAAATTATACACACCCTTCAAGAATATCTGACCCGAAGAGCGAAGAATAACCGTGGTGCGAAGTATGTCCGGTTTTCTTGTCTATATTTTACTTTACTTATCTTTGCATTACTTTACTTTTTCCTTATAGTATTATAAGTTTATGTATGCTCAATGCTCATGCATACATAAACTAAAAGTTTAATATTTATAAAATTAATTCACGTTTGAAAATTATTAAAAAATGTTTAAAATAGTTTATAATACAATTTTTAGTTTGTGTTGTGTACACGACTACGGTTCACATTTATAGGATAACTTACCTTTAACTAGGGTAGAATTTGTATTTGAAAAAAATTTAGTGACCATTCATGGTTTTTCTTACTTTCTTATTTAAATACTTATGTAAATATTAATTTATTTTATAAGTTTATAAAAAATAATATTTTTGGTACAAGTAAGACATTTTTAATTAATGAGACAGGAAAACTCATATTTACTGAATTCATTAACTCATAAGTCATAAAGTCAAAGCTTACTACATATTAACGTGAGTTTAATTTATGAAATTAAAAGTATATTATCTAGCAAGGTTGTTATTGTTGTTTTTAATTAATATTCAACCTATGAAAACTTTTACACTAATGTCACAATTTTAATCTTCCATACAAATGTTTCAAGTAAACTGCTATTTCGTATGTTGTCAGAGTATTGACATGTATTTTGTTTCAACCGCTTTAGAAGTTTAGACGTTTACAACCATAAAACTAAAGTAAGTTTTACTCCTTAAAGCGGAACACATTTTTTTTAACAACTTTCAAAAGCAAGTATATTTCGAAGTAACTGCAGGAATATAAAGCCAAATGAAAAAGCTAAAAGGGTTTTGTGTGTAATTTAAACCGAACGATTGTTATTGAAGTTATTCGTTGCTCATTTATTTTGTATTTTTTCATTGTTATTTTTAGTTTTAGTATGTAGTTTCGTTTGTATTTTTCATTTAGAAAATGATTATTGGTTAATATTAATCGCTCAGTTTATTAATGCGTATTTGATTTGGATGAATTCGAACACTTATTCACAATAAACTGACAAATATGAGTACTGAGTAAAGGATAATTGTGTAAATACAATGTATTTAGTTGAAATACATTTTTATTTGAGTTATATTGAATCTAATGTAATATTTGGTTTTGGTCTCCACGTATTATTATTAGTAAAAATAATGAAACATTAAATATTTTGAATTAACTAGAATTTTTCATTTGTAAAAGGGATACTTATTAATAGTAAGTAGTACATAAACGTCATATTAAATTGTGATGTAGAAACTAGCATGTGCTATTATAATATTATTTCAATATGGTATTGCTTTAATCGAAAACGTGGTGAAGTTTAAGTGAGGAATTTATTTCAAAATGTTTTACTGGTAATTTTGTGACAGGAATTTCCTGGTATTTTATATAATATAAGAACCAGCGACGGTATCAGAACTTTTTGCTCGGGTTGACCAATATGAGGCCAATGATTCATAACGAGGGCCTTAATAATATATCAACTAATTTTAAGGCCGTGATCTACACATTCTTTTTAAAACTCATATACTATTCCAGTATTATATGTCAGCTTATAATAATTATAATAAAAAAATATAATAATAATTACAATACTAGCTTTGAGAGTAAATAAATGAAATAACGGAAGTATTCATTCAATTTTATTTTAATATGATTTTGTTTTTAACTAACGTACAATTTTAGCATTTGTAACATATTCAATATTGTGTACGATCAGAAATCCTCTGGATTTATTATTCATACGATTATATTCATTATATTTGCAACTTAAAATTCGTTATACTAATAAAAAATATTATGGAATTATAGAGTAGACCCGTTACGTCGTCGCCTTTGAAAACAACCAGCATTAGTACAAATCTTGTACGAAGCGAAGGGTCTGAATTGTTCCGTCGGCCACAGTTTAAATCATAATTGTATGCCACTCACGCACATTAGGGATTAATTTAGATTATATTTCTAACTAGAACGGGTTTTTTTTAAGAAATTCAATTTTGTAATTCGAATATAGAAGGCAGAAAATATAAAAATAAACACGAAAATATGTTGAATTACGCATTATTAGAACTTAAATGAATGTATCTTACTAATGTACTTATATATTTATTTATTTGACATAATACCAATTTGTTTTTTGGAAAAAAAAATAAAAATATATATATATTCGCATACACGGGTATAACAGGCTTCAGTCTGTATATATTGTACAAAAGGAAGTGTGTGAAAAAAGACGCGTCCAAAACTCATTATTATGGTGAATAAAATCTTCCTTCACCCAATCGCATTGTCATTTCTCACTCAAACACATTACATTAGAGATTGGTTCAACCGAATGCGCTTTGACCGTTTTTTCACCCTTTCGGTTCAGTTTAATCCAATGGACGATCGACATTGGTAGAATAAGAAATGGGCACGCAAACTGAAAGGGTCTCTTCAACAAAAACCGTCGTATGTGATTAGGTTTCAAAGATAATGAAAAAAGAGTGTTTATCACTTTTCATTGTTTTTAGAAATAAAAGCTTTCATTGTTTGTGAAAAGCCTTGTTTTAATAATTGTTGTTGACATTAATATCACTCAATTCATTTGTATTCAAGAGTTGAAAAATATTCAAATCATCTTTTTTTTTTGGAAAGTATTTTAATTAATTGAACTAAGTTCTCAATAAGTTTTACTAGTGTTTTGAGAGAACGCATTTAATTATTATACGAATGTGAATGAATTTCGTCCATTTAACATTCAATTAATAAAAGAATACGGAAATATAGTAATAACATAAACTTTTTTAGTGAACATTCCAAACTACACTTGGTTCTACTTAACAATAAATTCGGATTAAATTATACAATTTTTATTTACTGAATTCTGAATGAAGAAATGAAGAATTCGAGAAAAATTAATTTTTATGTTTTAGTTTTTCTAGTGATCACATAATGTAAGAGTGGTTCATAAGTTACATTCACATCCAATGTAGTCTATAGATAAGAAATTTAATTTTGTTGAAACGTAAATATTAATTTTTTAGTTTCTCAATAGCTTTTCCACGCGCAAAGGAAAATTATCAAAAAATGTAATAAGTTTATAACATTTGTAAAATTTGATGGATATTGTCCATTTTTTCTTAACATTAAATTAATTTTATTATTAATCCGAAAATACAAGTACTAGAAACTTGTTATTATCACCAAATAATAAAAATGATATTACTCACCGTGAATTAATACTAATAAAAATTGATACACCTTAAAAAAAAATTTTAACTCCTTTTAGTCTAAATGTAAAAGTTTAAATATTTGTTGTTTTTCATGAGTTCTCGTCTCATAAAATTGAGCATGTTAAACATAGTAGAGTTATGCGACTATTATACATCGGTCTGAGTAAGCTTTTCCAAAAAGCTTTACACACTCATCATCAGTACCCGGATCACTATTTTTTTTTCATAAATTCACCAAATATTTTTTACAAAAAAAAAAATGTAAATTTCCTAGGTTACTATAAGTAATTTTAAGGTAGTATATGTGTAGTCATGTAGTTTTCTATAGTGGGTTAAAATATAATTCACCGGGAACTAGGGAAGTAAACCTGGTTTACTGGACTAGTAGATTAAAAAAAAAAAATCTCCGTTTATTTACACACTTATTTTAATTACAACGTTAATGAAAGCTTCGATAGTGATACAAACGAGTAACGAGTTCAAGAAAACGATTTAAAACGTAAAACCGGAATAATTCGTTATAAACACGTCATATTTAAAAAACAAAATGTGACTCTGGTCGTAATCAACCGAAATGCGTCGTAGAACGTCACGCAAAATACCTATATATATATATGCGGTTAAAGACGACAAAAAATGTCTTTAAAAACGTCGAACGTATATAAAAAAAAAAATGAAAAAACGAAAAATGTCCGTGTTTATTTCGTAAAACCAATAGAGTACTTTGTCTTTTGTGCGTGTGTGAATACACACGTGAAATATGTTCAATGAACATTGTTCGATCACATTGGTCCGCAGTGGAATAAAAAAAGGCTGTGTTTGGATATTATTTACGTCCCTAAACGGACGGCTAACTTTTTTACATAACGCATTTGTGTCGGGAAATTTGGTCAAGGAATATTGATTGTTTACACACGGTTGTTAAACGGCATAAAAATGTCAAAATTACTGTGCATAAACAGATCGCCGCTGTTACGACAAACACATTACACACACATCAGTCGTATAATATACACAATAATAATAATATGTAATAATAATAATAATAATATATGTTCACCATACGGCTTTTACTCGTTGCGCAAACACCGAAAACATTCGGGTGAGAATATCTTCGATAAACACGGGACGACTTATAATAATTCTTTTGTCTCGCAGTGGATATAATATATTGTAAATGGCGTGTGAAAACTGCTATGTCACACACACACACACACAGACCTCCGCCGTCCGCTATATCGATACGCGTTGTTATTTTCTGTGTGTTTGTGTGCGTATAAAATATGTGCGATAATGTGTACGAATCGATGGCGAGGTCGAGGCTTTTTAACGATTACACGCAAACATCGCGCACGAGTTGGTCGTCGGCCGCGGCATAAACCTGCTAACTCGCGCAGGTGTTTTATAGTATTAAGTTAGCAGCGATTTCCCCGACCGATATTTATAATAATATAAGTGTGTTGCTTGGACATATCCCGGGGAGCGTCTGAAGTAGGGCTGGGAATTTGTTCGATTAATCGATTATCAATCGAAAATTATTGTTATTTAATCGAAAATAATCGTTTAATCTAAAATAATCAAGCAGTTTAAATAATCGTCTAATTTAAAATAATCATGATAATATGATATTATTATACAGTAAAACCTCTCTAAGACGGAGTCGCTTGGGACTGTCCAATTTTTTCGTCAGGTTTTTTGAAATGCGTTACGCTCTACACACTTTATCTCTTGAATTCGAGGTTTTTTGGGCTCTCTGCTATATTTAGAGTTATAATACAATTGCGAAAACTTAATTTACGGTATAAAAATTAATTAATTTATTGTACATACATTTAAATTAATAAATAATTACTACTTCTATAATAATATAATAAATTGGAATAATTATTTACATTTGATTGTTCGATTATTAACTATTATTCGAGTATAATAATCGATTATTTGATAACTGACCATTATTCAATTATTAGATTACTGACGATTAATCGATAATAATTGACTGTAAAACAATAATCGATTAACGATTACTACATCCAATAATCGCCCAGCCCTAGTCTAAAGTTCTCGTGGGATGCGAAAACAAAAAAGAAACATCTCACACTATTTTGGCTCAATTTTATTTTAATTATCATTTTATTTACTGCAGATTTATTGTTATCTAAAAAGTAAAGTAAAGCAAAGACAAGAAAGTAAAGTATAAACGAGAAAGACATACTCCGCATCACGGGTATTTGTCGCTCTTCAGGTCAGATCCTTTTGATGGTGGGGGTGTGTAGAATTTTAAAGAAACGATAAATTATTTCTTCTATTCAAGACGATTCTGAACGAAAGAATTTAATAATATAAAGAACAATAAAAGTCGTCATTTTCAACATACTCACCAAGAGAGTATCTGACCCGAAGAGCAAAGAATATACGTGGTGCGAAGTATTTTCTATACGAAAAAGTGTTTACAGAAAAAAAATATCATTGTAAAAACACTCGCTTCTTCAGTTCATTCAGAATCTAAAAATAATAGAAAAAAAGATAATTTTACTAAAAGTAAAAAAATAATTACGAGAAAAAAGTGTTAAAAACAATATCCAAAAATTTTTTTTTCTTTTTCAAAATTTTTTTACGTCAAAATATTTTTCATATTATTGTCTGTTTATGTTTAAATTATCATGACGTTTGAATAAAAGAAAATATAGTTTCCGAGTCTTTTTTGTCAAATTTTGTGTAGTTTTTTCCATATTTTGAGAAAACAATTGAAAATTTCGAAAAACGGTCTCACGAAGTACCATCTAGAGGAAAATCCGGTTTTAGAAAGTTGCTGGTCGAAACTTTTGAAAAAGTAATTTCACAAGAAAAAGTGTTGACCGAAAAAAAAATTAACATTTTTAAAACACTATCTCCTTCGCTTTGTTTATAATCTAAAATAAATTACATTATAAATAAATGAAGCTAAAGGTAAAACATATTTGAATCGTGAAGTCTGTTCTACTCTGTTCGACTTTTTCGAAATAAGATACCGTTCCCCAATATTTTCAGAATCGCAAACTACAACCTAAGTTCTACTAAACGTAATTTTTTTTTTTTTTGATACATTTAATTGGCAACTTAAACAAGAGTAATAATTTTTCGAAACGTGTGTTATGGCTTCGCGTAATATTTCTTATCGGTATAATTACTAATTACAACACCAGTTATTAAACCTGATATTATATAATATTGTTTTTCTCGTCAAATGGTTTCTGGAAAAGCGATTCGTTTTTTAACTTTCATGATATTATGATAATAGGATTTTTCCGTGTCATTTATGTATAACATTGCGTGTATATATTTTTTTTTCTGACGTACAAGACACCTTGTATCGGAATTATATTGCAGGTCATAAATTCGGTTTATTCAAGTCATAGTTTTTAAATGTGTAAAAATGACACAAGGGTACAGACAGGTCAAAGAGATAAGAAGTTTGTATTTTTTTTTAAATTTGCATAATACGAAATAGAATGTGTATTATAGCCATAGTTGTTTGGAGAATGTTCTGTTTATAGAGTCGTGTATTGATTAATCTATACTATTTATTATATTTTATATCACGAATATATTTTATTTATTTATTTTTTTTATCTAATCATAATATAGTTTATTTAGATGTGATTCTTTTGGTCTAATTGGTGGATTAATTAGAAAATGTATCTTAATCTTATGATTGAAACTATCTAAATTTATAATCTTTGAAAATTCTTCGACTTTCAAGCCATCAAAACTCATTTGAAATCTTGGAATAATTTTTTTGTACATTTTTAATTCATTTGTATATAGTTTATTTCCATTGATTGCTTTGAATGGCAATTGACTAATAATATGAATAATTGTGTGTTGTAGATTGTTGTTTGATATAATAAAACAAATGCATAAATCGGATATATATATATATAAAAAAAAAGTAACCAAATAAGTTTGGTTCAACAACTTTTTTCAAACAGAAACTTTAAAAAACATTTTGTTTTAAGTCATCTTTTGTAACCTAATGAAAGTATTTTGTTGATGCCATAAATTGTAAGACTAAAATGTAAGTATGGTTTCTCAAAGAAGAAAGCATATTTATACGGATATTGTATAATAATGTAAATATATGAACGGAAAAACTGAATTTTTATGTAAAAGGCATTATACGAATACGAATAATTTGTTTCCTAA
The DNA here is from genome assembly GCA_025469315.1 of Stegophylla sp. TES_Ste_2020. Lineage (NCBI taxonomy): Eukaryota > Metazoa > Arthropoda > Insecta > Hemiptera > Aphididae > Stegophylla > Stegophylla sp. TES_Ste_2020. Next base: position 29,784 of record JAIPRM010000446.1, read on the forward strand.
TCACTTACAAACGCCTATAGGCATAAATATTTAAAATGCTCGAAATTATAAAATCAATGAACGTATCAAATAATAACTGTCTACGTGATTTTAGTAATTTAAAAAATTTAAATATTTTTAAAAATAGATGTGTATCAATACTATATTTTTACATAATGTATAGTATGCATATTGTGTATATGTATGTATTTTTGTAATGTATACATAAATACTCACATTTTCTAAAATAGTGTTAGAACATGTAAGTAAAATAACTTCTTAGACTATAATAATAATAGTAAACAAAAAATTACACACGTTTGGATACTTCAGAGTTCAAATATGTGTATTTTGTTTATTGCATCACGTGTAAAAATTCTTATAAATTTTATTTTACCAATATTTTTTATATAAACAAGAATGACTAAAATATTTGTATCTATGATTTTTGTTTAGTTAATAACAAAATAAAAAATAAAAAATAATTTTATTTTTAACAATGTAATAACAATATTTGGATGAAAATTATTCCATTAGAATTAAATTTTTTGTGATTGCTACTGGCGCAAAGTATAAAGTATAATATTGAAGTTTAAAATAATGTAGTATTATTTTTTATTTATACAATGTAAAAAATAATTAAATATTTAGTGAAAAATAACGTTAAATAGAATTTATGATAGTGTCATATTATAATCATCGTGATTTATGATTTTTTATTCATTTAAAAGTCCGGCAATGCGATAAAGTTTAGATTTATTTATTGAAAAAAAAAAAAAAAAAAAAAAATGAGATTATACGAAATATAATAAACAACCATGCAAAAACGTAACACAAAATATGCAATATAATACATGATATCTACATATTAATATTATCTCAATAAAAACCACATGATAAAATAATAATAATCATAATAATAATAACTAATCCTGAAAATTCGATAACCCGTTTGGGTACTGCGCGTAACTACCATCTATCTGCATTTCTATATCCCATTACCGTCTCTGGTGATATCTATTAAATGAAAAAAATAACCTTTTATTTGAAATAATGATTTTTTTAAACATCTAAAACTACTTTAGATTCTGAACGGAGCAAATTAATTGAGTTTACAATGATGTGTGTGTGTGTGTGTGTGTGTTTTTTGTGAGAACAGACTTTTTATAGTAGTAAAACTTATTCAAAAGTTTTATTCAACAATATAATAGACAAGGAATTTTTTGTGCTTGGTATAATACTTTAATTGATTTATTTTTCAAATTTCTCAATAGTTTTACTCCAAGAGTAAGGAAAAACTGTAGATAAATTGGGTTAACAGTGTAAAATATGTTATAAAAAAGATTTTCAGTAAATATTTTGTTTTTATTTAATAATAATTAATGTTTTTATTTAATAAAATATAATATCTCTATCAAAAAAATGACCAATTTTTTTCTTTCTGTGTTTGAAATTTCATATTTTTTTTTTTTTTACGTTTTAAACTTCGAAATATAGATTTACGTCTCAAATGTCTCTTATTACGAAAACTAACAGATTAAATTTTGTTGTTACATCGTACAATTGGTACAAATTGTTTGCGATATTACAATTTTTTATTATTATTGAAAAGTATCTACTTTGTTAAAATTATTTTCAATAACCTTAATGCATATATATGTATATATTATAACGTATACAATATATGTTAACAAAAATCATATTGTGATATCTGTTATGAAAACAGTAAACCAAATTGATCAATGACCGTCAGCATGAACAGAAGATGATGTGTAATTTAATAATGTAAAAAGTAAAACCTAACAAATAACGAAGAAGATGAAAAACTTCGTGTGTTAATTTTTTTTTTTTTTGAAGTTAGTTAAACGTACACAAAAAAAAAAATTCGGGTCTGGGAGTTGTAATAAAATAGTAGTATACGTACATATTGCAATAACGAACTGAATAATGTATAATGAACTTTCGAAAAAATTTCGGGGTGGGTTTGAACCTCTAACCCTTCCTCCCTTGTACACGTGCCTGTAATTAATAGTTAATGAATTGCTAAAATTCTCGGTAGTATAGAATTTTATAGGATATTTTATATGGACAGTTTGTCCAAGAAGATAATTTCGTAGAGTATGCGGTATGCCGAAAGGTTAGAGCGATATTTTGTTCTAAATGATGTCGAGAAAAATTAACAAGCTAGTCTGGTCGTTTTTGACATTTATAGGGCGTCATGAATACTCTATAGCAAATACTGAAAAAAAAAATTATCCTTAAGAGCTCGAGTACAGTATGTTCTATCAAGGTTCTACCAAAGAACTCAACAGGCCTGAAATGAACGAAATATCTGAGAGATCTAAGTTTTACGAAGAAGTTTGAAAAGAAAGACATTAACATATCAGAAATCATCGTCGACTTCACTGTTAATGCTCAAAAATGTAAATTTGATTCGTTTTTGGCGTTAGAGAAAACAATTTATGTGCGATTTCATTGGAGAAAAAAGTAACTTTTGAAAATGCATGTATGGCTTATTAGTTATTTAAAAATAGCGAAACATGAAGTTAAAAATAAAAAATTTAACCAATTGTCTGTATAGTAATATTGATGATATATTTGAGTTAGAATTATTGATTTTAAGTATAGTATAGTAGGAAAGTAAAAGTATAAGGAGAGATTACTCATAAAATAAACACTGTGAAGTAATAATGTTACCTTTAATAAGTAAATAATATACTAGATGAAACCAAGAAAAAGTTTCTTTGAATGTTGATTGTAGAGCCAGATCAAAGTACAAGTATAAAATTGTTTAAAGATGAAATAGTTTTGAAACCTCAGGCAAAGCCAATATTCCATAAGATTTATACAGTTCCTTTTAGTTAAATAGAGAACGTGAGTTTAGAGATAGACAGATTAAATGAGAGTAAAATATTAAAACCAGTTAAATTTAGTGAACGGGCAAGTCCTATATAGTCATAGTGCCAAAATCAGATGGAAATATAAGAATGAAATTCGTAATTGTACTGTAAAGTAACGATAAACAATTTAGCTTGTGTAGGTTGCTAGTTTAGTAGACTGTAAAATATTTTATGTATTAAATTTATCTGGCACTTTTTTCAGATTGTATTGATCAAATTATTAACTAGATTGAAAAATGTATTTTGGGTGATACTTTATTAGGAGTATCAAGTGTAGAATTTGTGTAAAATTAAATTAGTAGACGTATTAAAAAGTTTGAATAGTTATAATATAAGTATCAAAATAAGAAATTACAAGCTGTTGGAAAAAATTGTCGAATATCAGCACAAATCTGTGTCTTTTCCCAACCGACAATATAGTATGAACACGATAAAGAGTACTTCAGTTCAAGTTAAATTTAGAGCTTAAACACATGAAATTTAAAAATATGGACATTTTTGAGGGTTTGACGTATTGTTTTGTAAAATATCACTTCATAAAAAGTCACGACTACTTAAAATATTTAAAATTGAAGTCCCTGTAACTTTTTTTCAGGTGATACACAAAAATGGAATGCCGGTTATATTGGGGGGCTACAACACGTTTGGGCATTTTATCCCAAATTGCGACACGTTTGGGCACAAAATCACAACACGTTTGGGCACTCCATATTCCTAAAAAAATACTACGTTTGGGCACTAAAATGTAAAATGTATATAACTTTGTTTAAGTGGCGCGAAGCTAAGTAAAAAAAAAAAAGCGGAGCGGTCCTACCGTAGTAGGATCTTTTCCGTTAATTCACTACCACTAATTTTTTTTGGTTTTTCCAATTTTTTTTCACTAACTTAACCTATCGTTTTCAAAACCTTATGGAACGTTATATAAGCGTAAGTTAGTTAATCGGGTGTTTTGACGCCTCCGCTTCGCTCCGCAAATCAAAAATATCTCTCGGCTTGCTGTGCAACGTGGGGATATTTCGGCTTGATAATCGACTTGCTATGCAACGTAGGGATAATATTACTATTTTTATTTAACACGAATACATTTGAATATATATATTATGCATGTATGTACATATTTTATATACTATTTAAACAAAGGTATATACATTTAACATTTTAGTGCCCAAACGTGGTATCTTTTTAGGGATATAAAGTGCCCAAACGTTATGTGGATTTTGAATACTAAACAAGTAAAAATGCCCAAACGTGCTGCACCGAAATTGGGGAAAATATGAAAACTTTTGCTAATATCCTCTTTTAAAAAGTACCTACTAAAGATTTTATTATTAAAATAATGATCAAGTTAAGTTCATATTTTATATATTGTGTAATTTGACTTTGTTTAACTGATTTAAATAGATAAGACAAATAAATTCAATGAAGTTTTTAAAAGAATTTAATAGGTTATCAAACTTTTATTTATTTTAAAAACAGTAGGTTAATATAAGGTTCATTATATTACCTATTAATTTAGATCAAATTAATTAACATGTTTTATTATAATTAATAATAACCTTTAGTTACATGGATTATAGAGATTAATATATTTTTTCGCATATTAAAATTTTTAATCAATACTATAATATGTTTAATGATATATCCGTAGTCTGTAAAAATAAAAAGATAATATTGTGCGCTTTAAAATTTATAATTTTTTTAAGTTTTCTGAAAACAATGTATTTTACTAGCTAAATGAAATACATTTTTATTAATAATTTAAACACGTCCTATTTTTTTTCAAATGTACAAACAATTTTAAAGTATCATTTAAAAACGTCATTGTTTTTTTCTTTTTTTAAAATAATATTTTTACCATACCTATTTTATGGTTAAAACTTAACGAAATTTTAAATGCAAAATGTCTTGTTGTATTTTCATAATTTAAGATTTTATTATATCAGAACGCTAAGAAGTGTATTTTGGTACATTAAATTACCTACTTTAATACCTGCACACCTACTGCGCCGTAGGTGTTCTTGTTCTAATTTTTACGGAGTAAAAACAACCTACACGTTAGTATATGACCTTGGGATCTTGATACATTTTAATAGTCTTAGAATTTGGATTACTTAATACATGCGCTTCTAGTTATAATAATACTTCATGAAGCATATTATTTAATTGATCACTTATAATTTTACCGAGACAAGGAGTAATAATTTAAAATTCATTAAAAAAATTGTGTAATTTTTATTATTGAAAAATATTATTATTTCAAATGGTTTGTATAAAGGTATTTGGTGATTTTGTAACTCGCAATAAAGATTTGAATTTAAATCGTGTAATCAAATATGTGTTTGCGACAAAAGGTCTAAACATCTCCGGGCCTTATTTAATACTGATATAATTTATTTCTATGCAGTAGGTTAGATTTTTTTTTTTTTTTAATTTTATCGTTTAACATGTACATGGTACATGCAATAGTATCTAATAATTCGATAGATATTGATAAAGATCTACTTATATAAAGAATACCTCGATCAGTTTAAATTCAGATAAAAAAAAAAAAAAAATTTAGAAAATGCACTAACACTCGCTGGCGTTACGCACTCCTGCACTAGACGTTTCCAACGAAAAAAGTCATAACTCTTTTTTTTTTTTTTTTTGAGTTTCGACTGTATTCTAATTGGGAATTTTTTCTCTATTGACCACGAAATTGATGGAATCTTCATCTATCCTAAAGACATTACAAAATAATATTTTATAATTTTCCGAGATTATAGTTTTGGATAAATAAAATCGTATGTTAAATTACGATATTTTTAACAAAATATTTATCGCCCAAAAAGGTCTTGAATGTATTTAATTAATAATTATTAACTAACAGTTAAGAATGTATTAATGTACAATATCTGGTAATGGTGTAATAATTTATTGATTGTTACAAATTAAACATGACAATATACGTCATATTTTTTTTTTTATTAAATTTACAATCTGTACTTCTGGGCACAATAAGTACAATAAGTATATATGAGATTGGTTAATAATATATAAAGCAATAGTTCCCAACCTTTTTGGTTATGGGGCCCATCAATTTTTTGTATAAAAAATTTCGAGGCCTACTAACTGAATATATAGGTAAATAAATTAAGCAAATAAACACTAATAGAGAGTAAATATATATATTTATATATACGTATGACGGACCAATTATTATTCTCTATAAGAATAATTAATAAACTCCACTCAGAATCTAAAATTAAATTTTGTTCAGAAATAAAGTTTATTGTTTTTATGTTCAAAAACAAGAGGTAAAAATTGAAGAAACTCGATGCGATTTTTGTTATTGTTTTTCTTTTATAAGAAAGTCAATATCAGGAATTTAAGATAACATTTCGTTAGCTTAAATCACAAGTTACTCTCGATATTTAAAATTTATTTCGATAATTATTTTAAAAAAAAAATAAAAAAATAAAATAAATAAAGTTGAAAAGGCTTATTAAGATAAACAAGTAATCAAAGATCCCATTAAATGCCTTAATGCAATTTTGTAATCAGCTGAATTATCGTCCCGAACACATGTACACAACGGAACTAAATAATTTGAAGTTTAAAAAAATTATTTTAATGCCTAGGCACACGACAGTTCTTTTTCAACTGTTGGAATTTTCAACTTTTTAACATTATAATATAATAAAATAAAAAAAGATTTGAAGTTGATGCCAATCAGCATTAATTAAAATTTGTCAACCTTTGATTTTGAACTCCAACCTGCACCTTCCGTGGCCCAGTACCACGTTGTCTACGGTCTATTGGTTGGGAACCACTGATATAAGGTATTAAAACATTTAGAAAAAAAATAAAAATAAATGATTTACAATAAAATATACATAGTACGTGACAAGTCTGAGGAGAGCAATCATCCAATAGTGACACTCTCGGACGTCATAATATACTCGTAAAGGTATTATTTTGATTTTAAAATGATGGATATACTTTCTCACGAATTTTTCCATGAAAAAGTCGGAAGTCAGAAAAAACTTTGTAGCTTTTCAAAAATATGTGTGTTAATTATAATGATTTTTATGAACAATCAAATATTCATTTACGGTACTGTTCATAGGTTAGGCGCATAGTGGAAAAAAAAAAAAAAACAAAAAGAAGTTAAAAATCATAGAATTAGAAATCGATTTTGAATTTTGTTTTGTCTTTGATGAACAAATGACAGAATGGAGTTGAACTGCTTTTCGTTCGTCGGATGTATCGAGTACCCAGGTCGTGTGTTTTTGGGATGACGAATTATTGAACTCGTTCGTTGATGCGGCGGATCTCTGTAGCAAAATCGACTGCCGCCGGGTAACACAACACCCGTACATATTATTATTACGTATTACGCAGTCGTTAGTTAATAATATTACCTACACCTATATTTTGTGCGCGATCGATCTTCGCCCCGACAGGAAATGGTCATTACGGTTTTCCGCGCGGACACTGGTAGTAACGGATGTTCAACCGATAGTGGACACGGATTTTGTCATAATATATATATATATATATATATAATACACAGTGAACACACACACACACACACACAAACACAAACACACACGTGCGTTAACCGAAATATAATCCGTGCCAATATCCAATTTGCATGTGCGTGTGAAAAATAGAATGTTCCGGGCCGCGGCGCCGACGACGGTAGTTGTTGCGGGTGGCGGCGTCGTTTTTGGTGTGTCATATACACCGGTGTATAGTAGTTACCATGGTTACTATAATCGTGTATATATGGGTATTACGTACAATTCGGCGGAATGTTTTTATGCCCGCGCTGCTGCCCGAACCTTCACGCGCGAACGTCTGAGACACAACGCGTTCACGTGTAGAGGCGTTCACCACTTTTTGTCGGTCCGTTAAATCGCATATTATTATTAATATCGGCCGTTTATTATTATTATTATAATATTATAATTACAATATTTTACACTGTCCGATCATCGTATTCATCACATCTGTTCGATATCAATGCGGCAATGTGTATTAAACACGTGGCACTGTTTAGACTACGTATATTATTGTTATCCGGTAAAAAAAAAAAAACCGTTTGTGGATTCATCATTATAATACATCTCACATGCAGGGACATACTTACTATTTTTCCGCCTCTAGGGATTACAACAGTAGCGCCCCGTAACTTGAAAAAACCCTCAGAAAAAAAAAAAATTCAATTTACTTTGCACCTCGAGTGGAATACTCTGGGTGGGTAAGTTGAATTTTAAAGGAACGATAAATAATAATAATAATAATAATAATAATTTCTTTAATAAAACGATTCTGAATGGGAGTTCTGAAACGTATATACATTTATATATTTATGTTTTACGTAATAATAAGGAAAAGACAAATGCGATTATTTGGATTAACTGCAATTTGAGTATGTCAAGCTGTAATTCTATATTGAAACGCTTCTAAAAAATTACTCATTGAACCAATTTTCAGTAAAACTATAACTCAGGGAGAAAAACACGCAAAAAATATTTTGGAAAGAAAAATTCAATTAATTTAAAAATAACATGTTTTAAGAGACTTTGATTTAAAAAAATAAAATATTATTTTACATAAAAATAACCAGTGTCATATTAATTCTAACTTCAAACGACTAAAAAAATGTTGAATTACGATTTTCTATTTAGTAATATTAATATCTTACTAATTAGTAAGGTTTATAATATTTTCAGGATAGCAAAAGTGTAAAATAATATGAGCTAAAAACTTAAAAGAACTGAGAAATTTTTAATATTTTCAAAGATCTATACTTAACTTAAAGTATGTGCGTGACTATTTTTAGTAGTTGGTGAAAGTTTCATGTCTCTCCATTATTTTTGAAGTTAGGTTAATAAATTAAAATAAATTTTATGAACATTTACGTTATGGCATATTTTACCATGATTTATCGTTTCTTTAAAATTCAATACACCCGCCAATAGTATCCCACCCGAGTTGTGAAGAACACCCTAATGTGTAAAGCACACACTTTTTCATCTTAAAATATTCTCAAATATGCAAAAATCAAATTTGTCATTAATTATACAGTTAACGATTTTTAAAGATGTCAAACCCCCATCTGACTGCATTGACTCAAAAAAAAAAAAAAAAAAAAGATGTAAAAGAATATTCCGACTTCCAGCCTTGAAATATAGTTCAAATTTAAACATTTTTGTTAACTTCGAATATAATATGTGCATTATAGGTATACTATGCATTATATAAATTATATGCCTTAATTTTCGTTTTTATCACTCATGTATCATTTTCCTCTTTTTTTTTTTTAATAATTAAATTATTAAAATTATTTTGGTTGACTTTTAGGTCACCGAGATCATTACATAAATTAATCTAGAACATCCAACATCTGATTTTTTTTTGGTGGAGTTTAAGTGCTCCGAAACGAAATATGGATAATAATACTACTTGCATTTTATTTTAAATTCCATTATTGCATGTCATTATTTATTTTTATAAAATGTACTTAGTTTCAATTAAATTTTATTTAAACTATATTAATACAATATTTTATTATAGTGTTTCAATTGAATATAAATGTATGTTTCGTTCTTAAAATACCATTAAAAACTCGTCGTGGAATAATTTGTTACGTATTATATAATAATTATTATTTATTAGTATTGTACCATTGCTACTGAGATAAATAATTGAAATGCTTATAAATGAAATATGTAAATTTTAAGAGTCCCCGTGTTTGCTGTTATGTTGAAAATGTGCTATTCGCGGAATATTTGAAATTGAAATGTCTATCTTTTATTTTTCTATAAGTAGATAGAATATAATATCAGACCTATCATTTATAATACAAAATTTTATTTCTATTAAAAATGTCCTTCATTACTAGTTATTTACTTTTCATTACCATATTGCCGGAATTGTTATTATTTGCAATGGAATCATATTGATTACATACCAATGAATATGTAATGTATTTCTTTACACTTTTCGTTTAATAAAACTTAAGGTATTGCATAAAAATTTTGCTCTTTAATTAAAAAATGTGTGCTACATATAATATCGGAGGAATATGAAATTCTCATTATCACTAAATAGTGACGTAGAAAGTTAAAAGGTTATCATTAATTGCAAATGAGTAAAATTAAAATAGAAATTCAATTTTCGAATTATCATATAAATTTGACTGACAACGTATGAATAACATGTGATGTTGAAGATCATGTATATCTTTAGAATCTCGAAATTAATTTAGTTACTTAGTCGGCAATTAGTTTATTTTTAAATTTATTTTATGTGAACAACATGAGAAGTTATTGATACGACAACTAAATTCATTAATTATAATATTAAAATGGCTTTTGCTAATGATACAAGGTTAATAATTTTAAGTATTTAAATAAATTATTGAAGTTATATGGTTACAGTATAATAATGAACTTATTGTGTCATATATTTTTTCTTGTGAATTATTATTATGATTAAGTTTAATTATTAAAAAAAAAAAATAATTACTATTATAACTGCCTTTTAATGTCAATTAATTTATATATATTTTTATATTATAATATACACGTAGATAATATACAGTTAATGCATTAATATTGTACCTATATTGATATATATTTTTATACCCTGATATCGCTTTATCTGCGTTCTTAAATTAATTACCTATGCGTGATGGTTTATTATATTTTGAAAACTTATTATTTTAAACTGATTATTCTGAATGAACGTGAATTATTGTATCAATTTATGGTTTTATATAATATTTTACATAAATACTGTTTTACATAAATACTATTTTACATCAAAATAAAATAATAATTCATGTATTTTTATCAACTGTCGGTGATTTTTTATTTGAAGTAAAATAACATTTGAATAATAATAAATGACGTTTACATTTATAGAATCAAAGAATCCTCCAACAAAATGACTATTTTCTAACTAATACTAGTACACATATTATTTTAACTGTAATATTTTCCACAAAACAGCAAAATTACTCAATAATGCATTCATAATAATATTATAAAACAATAAACTAACTTACAAGAGTTCATAACTTTCAAGAACAATGACATTTAATACCAGTAAAAGACATAAGATGTAATTGAGTGAAATAGTTAAGTATAATTGATTATTTTAAAATGTAAAATGTGAATTTTCGAAATTATCGAATGGGAAAGTTTTCATAAAGAACGGTAGAGATATGGAAAGAATAGGTATTAATTGTTGGTCAAGAATACGACACGAAGCCAAAACAAGTTTCTATCATTTTTCATTTGTTGATTTATATATATAATGCTTTACGTTTGAAGGAAAACTAATCAAAAATTTAATATTTTTCAGTCGAAGTCCTTTAATAAAATTTAGAAGAAAGCCAATTTATAACAAAAATACAATTTTCTAAACTTCGTCTATCATAACATTTCACTTTTCAAGTTTTTCAAAAAGTTTTAACTGAAATTGAACGATATTACAAACATATATATATATAATAAACCAAAGTACGATATCGGCACCCATGTATCTGCAAAACGAACAAATGTATTTTATTAATAATTTAAATTTGTCGGCTTTAAAAAACGGTTTTCTCGATTTGTTCGTAATAATTATTTTAATTAATATCTTCAAAGTTTTGTGATGAAAACACATTTTAGATTCTGAATGAAGTGAAAAATCTAATTTTTTTACAATGACGTTTATTTTTATTTATTAATTTTTTTATTTTTTTCTGTGAACACTTTTTTGTATAAAGTAATTGTCCAAAAGTCTCAATCAGCAACTTTTTGAAACCAGATTTGCCTTAAGTAGATACTTTAGAAAGATCATTTTTTAAATTTCTCAATTTAAAATTTTTTTTGTTTTTTGAAAAAATTACCCAAAATTTGAAAAAAAAGGCTCGGAAACCACCATTTTTTGATCTAAACTTTACGTAAATTTAAACGTAAATAGACAATAATATAAAAAACACTTTGATGCAAGAAAATTTTGAAAATGTAAAAAAATAATTTTAGAAATTTTTTTACGCTTTTTTTTCTTATTAATTATTTTTTCCTTTTCTTTATTTATTAGATAAAAAAAGTAAAGTAAAGTAAAATTACGACTATTATTATTCTTTATATTATTAACTTCCTTCGTTCAGAATCGTTTTTTGAATAAATAATTTATTGTTTCTTTAAATTTCTACACACCCACCAAAAGTATCTGACCCGAGGAGCGAAGAATACCCGTGGTGCGGAGTATGTCCGGCTTTCTTGTCTATACTTTACTTTACTTTTTTAATAAAATTAACAGAATTCAAATAGGTAATATGGTTATAAATATATATATTTTATATAAGTATAAAAATTGTATAGAAAATAATGTACTGATGTACAGTGATTATTTTTGTTAATTAGGTTTAAAAATGGAATATTTTTAACAAAACTAAACAGTATTTTTACTAAATTAATGTATTAATGATTGTGTTTAATAAGAAGATATTATTTATTTCAAATACTAATATTTTGTATTTAGAGATACACATTATACATACAGTACATATTTTTTGTTTTATTATCAATTCAATGACTGTTTTACAGTAACTTTCGGTGTTTTAAAAATAAAAATTTTATGTGGAAATTAATGTAAGTTATAGCTTATAATTATTTGCTATGAAACGAGTTTGTTTCTAGTTGATAGGAGTTTCTATGGCATTAATAAAAATATTAGGTACCTTATTAAATCAATATTTTCAGCCAATTGAGGAAGTCATAAATAAATTGTATTACCTTCCTATATACTGTTCACTTTTAAAGTAATTTTAAAATCGTTTTACTTTACTAACACTTTAATTCAATTAAAATGCTTTTAGGTTAATGCTTTATTTGCAATTTATTTGGTCTTAATGATAATTAACGTTTAATTAGGACTGATATTGTTGATAACAGTTAAATAATTTTAGTCATAATATGAACAGTTATCGAAAAGTGGATGTGTACTTGTTATTTTTTTAAATAACTGTGTTGGGACCTAGTAGACTTAATTAGCCTATTTCAATGGTTCCTACACTACGCTGCAAACCTCTCTTGAAAGTCTTAACCGGAGTAGTTTAGAGGACATTTTTCCAATTTCCTGAAGATTCTTAAAAGACATTTCATGAAGTATATAAAAAAAAATCAAACAGTACAATCTGATTTTAAAAAAATCAATAGAGGAACTATTCATTTACAGTTCAATTAACTTTTCTCTTCGAATGACATTCTCTTCATTTTAACTTTTAGGATTTTACAATAAAATAAGAAATTATACATTTGTATAATTATTCGCGTGAAATAGAATTTTCAGCTGTTGTCATATTAAAATCTAAATATCCATCAAATTTAACATGTCATAGTAGCAATATTGTTTCTTGAGTTTGAGACTACACGGAAAACAAGCACATTGATCGCATTAATTTTTTCGTATTATATAAAATAAAAATATAAGTTATTTTTTCTTCTTTATAAAAATATAAAATGATTGTTAGGTGACCTAAATAATTTTATATCGTTCATGTGAGCCATGAAAAGTTTTCCATTTTTTTTGGAGGTTTGAATACAGAAGTTTGTGAATTTCTGCATTATTTCATAACATATGGTATCTTGACGAATATTTGTACTTAAAAAAAAAAAAAAAAAAAAATTAAATGATCATACAACTATTTCTCCACGCTTAACTTATTAACTTATTAACTTCATTGATATTTAAAAAATAATCCAGATTATGATTCCTTTAACTTGTATCTTATAATTTTAAACTAAGTTTCTTTGTATAAATAAATGTTTAAGATTTTTAAATTCGATTTCTCATTGTTTTATATTAATTATCAAACACTTTTAGTAAATATAATTGCAATTAAAATTTGGGTTTTCAGAAAATATTCACGCACGGATAGTCAATTCGCCTGTCTATTATTTATCATACATTTAAGTCAAGGAGTAACAGTAATACAATTTCCTTTGATTAAAGTTTTGCATTTCATTAGCATACAAATGTGAATTTTTGTTGTGTATTGTTTTTGTTTTAACTATGAATAATAATCAGAAATTTCCATTTAACAACATCAATACGTTACAAGCAGAAAAAAAAAAGTTAAAGACCTAAAATAAATACTTACCCTATGAATAAAGAAATATAAAATCATATTCCCGATTTTATACTATATTATCAATGTAAGTTAAGCGTATTTGTAGTGTGTTTCGAGAGAAAAGAGAATTTAGTAATACCTAATTAAAAATAAAAAATACATTTTGTAACCATCAGGAACAACCATGTTTATTAGATATTATGACTCAACATCATTAAAATGTGGTAATAGTACTTCATAATAAAAAAAATAAAATAAAAATATTTCATAGTTGTTAAAATTCAATTTATTAAAAAGTGCTAACGATAAGTACCTACCTGCATGTATAATGAAATGCTTATTCATATTTTGTGATATATGTACCGATTGTTTGTAAAGTTTTGAAGTGGCTTATATTTAGGTACGTATAAACTCATTAAATAATTTAACATTTAGTTTACAAATATGTGTTTTTTAATTTTTTGAACCATATAGTTTTTTAGATTTAATTTTACAATAATATAGTACAATAATATACTTCTGATTTGAACATTTTTATATTCAATTTAAAAATATAATTTTTGATTTCACATAATAAGCTTCAAAATTAATATACTCATTCAGATTCAAATATATTTTTTGATACTAGAACAATCTATTTTTAATTATTTTATCACGCTTGTATGAAAATTAAAAAGATCAATCACATAATACAGGTAATTTATCAAGTTTCATGCCATAGATCACAATTGTTTTAATGTGATGATCTATTTCTTTTGTTATTTATTTACTTATTTTCTGTATTAGAGATTTTAAGTATGAAATGGTGATACATCATTGCCTTGTTTCAAGATGAGTAAAGCAAAACTCCAGTTTCTATAATAATATTATTATCCTATCTGTATTTAAGGTACTGAAGGAAGCGAAAAGTATATTGATTTTAGAATGATGTTTACTTATTAAATTTTTATGTTTGTAAACAGATTTTCGGTAAGCGGAAGTGTTTCAAAATGTTTCATCACACTCTCTTTACTGAGATCAAAAATAAAAAAAAAATATTGATATAATCCTAAAAAAATATTTGTCAATTTTATAACCGGTAAATCTTTTTCATCACCAAAAGATTCACAATTTTCTATCTATGTTCAAAGTTTCATATATTTTAGAGACCAGTGATTTATTTTTTATACGTTTATAAATATAAAGTTTTAAAATTGTTTTATACGAATTGTTATTGTAAGTGTGTATTTATAAGTATTTTAAACGCCAAATTACTGCAAAATGGATGATTTTCATGAATAATAAAATTGAATTCGCTCATTTTGTTACTATTTCTTAGGTATTACCATTGATTATAAACTATTTATAATCAATGGTATTACTAATATTGTTTGAAACTTTAAAATTTCACTAATTAATTATTATCATAGGGATTTGTATTCTCTAATAAACTTGTAATAAAATTATCCATTGAGCTTCGCTTAGAATCGTTTTCCGAATGCAATGATTGTTTTAATATATTATTTAAAATAATATCATACAACACATACCTATAATGTGCTAAAAAGTCAGTCGTAAAAATTGTATTCACATGTATCTATCTAATAATCTTGTCTGAGAAACGTCAGTTGGTTTTCATTGCCATTATCTAACTGGATTTTTAAATTTAATTTTAGTGTTTTTTTAGACATTATAACATAAATTTAAAGCTAATATAAATATAATATAAAAAATATTGAAATATAGAATAGTGCACTTATTCGAACGAATATTTTTTGGATTATCCAAATTTAAGTATTAAAAATAATATTCTCTTGAACACATATTTGAGTTACTAGTATAATATTATTACGTAATTATTTTGAATCTATGATGTCACCAACTAACACCTAATTAATTCTCAATATTGTAAAATATAAACTATTCATGCGAATTATGATTTCAATACATCAAATTTCATAGAAAAATGACCCGGATAAAATTCCGAAATTAAAATAGAGTGGTGCCATTTGAAAAAAAATAGTTTGTATCTCTACAAGGCATCCGTAAGGTGACATGAAACAAAAGGTTATGGAAAACATAGTTTTTATAGTGACTTAAACATGTCGAAAAAATTCAAATTTTTGCATTTGTACAACTTAAGAGGGGGGATACCTTTTATATATATATATATAAATAAATTTTTTAAATAGGTATTCATATAGGTATTAAATGCTCTTCTGTATAAATAATTATCATTTTCAAGAATTATATCATTTTAAATCAATTATATTATAATCATAATTTAATTTAATTTGAATGAATAAGTGTTATTATTTATTGGTTTTGATATTCGGTATAGTTTTTAAACTCATTATAAATTTATTATTATATTTATTGATATAATGAATCATTTTTATGATGAAGAAAATTAAGATTATTTTTACCTCTACCGTTATTCCTTTAATATTTTGACAAAGGATACAATTCGCAGTAAATATTTTTTGAAAAAAGTTTTATAGAAGTGTTAATTAAACAATAATAATTTATGAAAAGCAAGTGATTAAGTAAATAAATGTGATTTCTCACCACAAAATCCAAATAAAAATGTTTTTTATTTTAGCTAAATAAAAAGAAAAGTAAAGTAAAGTATAGATAAGAAAGCCGGACATACTTCGCAGCACGGATATTTTTCGCTTCTTGGGTCAGATACTTTGGTAGATGTGTATAATTTTAAAAAAACGATAAATTATTTCTTCAATAAGACGAATCTGAACGAAGAAAGTTAATAATATAAAGAAGAAGAATAATCGTCAATTTCAACTCACCAGCCAAGAGTATGTGATCCGAAGAGCGAAGAATATCCCTGGTGCGAATGTCCTTATTGTCTGTACTTTATTTATTTTTTATTTAATAAACAAAGAAAAGGAAAAAATAATTAATAAGAAAAAAAAGTGTTAGAAAAGTGTCCAAATTTTTTTTTCACGTTTTCAAAATTTTCTTATGCCAAAACTTTTCTCATATTATTGTCTATCTATGTTTAAATTTTCATTAAGTTTGGATCAAAAAATGATGGTTTTCGAGTCTTTTTTTGTGAAATTTTGGATAGTTCCTCCTCCCCCCCAAAAAAATAAAAATTGAATATGTGAGAAATTCAAAAAATTACCTTTCTAAAGTACTAACTAGAGACAAATCCGGTTTCAAAAAGTTGCTGATCATGACTTTTAGACATATATTTTTATATACAACAAAGTGTTTACAGAAAAAAATAAAATAAACTCATTGTAAAAACACTAGTTTCTTCACTTCGTTCAGGATCTAAAATTATAGAAATATTATTATTATTATTATTATTTTTTTTTTTTGCAAAATGAATTGTGGTGGGAGCAAATTATCTAGTGTTTTCTTGTACTCAGCATTCAACCAAAAATATATACTCATCATTTTAATATAATTAACCTTTTTAGGTAGTGTTTGTTTGTACACTTCTTACAAGTTGAAAATATACAATAGTTATTCACACAAGTTTAATTAAGTTGCTGTCCAATATATTTTATATTTTTATATTTCATACGAAGAACTCTATTGCGAACACTTGAGTTCAACTTTGCATGTTATTCCAGGTATGTTACTTATATAATCATTGTGATGACATTATGTCACTCGTAATATTCTTCTAAAATCGTTTCAGATGGAATTGAATTTTTCATCGAAAACTTATAATTTATATTAGTTTATGTTATGTTTTGTATTTCGCATAAAATGGTTAAGGTAAACTAAAAAACATTTATTGAAGAAATAATTTTATAAAATAATAGCATTCTACAATGCGTTCAAGGTTTTAAATTAAATTGAAGTAGTTTTACCTTTAATAGTAATGAACAGTCATATGGAATATTTTGTTCATTAATTGAGTTATATTTAAGCCCGGATATAATTGTATTTACGTATTTAATGTGTACTAAGTTAATATTAATTAAATTTCTTTAATTACTCTTAGATTTATTAATTTATTACTTCACTAAAGAAAATTAGTTTGTAGAGTAAATAAAAAATAGAGTAAAGTAGTATTATAGTGATTTATTTATGAAAATAATGGAATCGTTTAAATAATTTGTGTTGATTAATAAGTCCAAACTTATATTACTTTACTTATTGAATTGATTTTTATACATTATAATGAACATCTAATTTAATAATTTTATTTTCATCGGATCATGTGATCAAGGGTGGCTTTTACCATGGCTTCATAAAATAATAAACTATAAATAACATATTATTATTGTGAAAATTATTTTATATACCTAATAAGTATAGTGCTATTTAAATAAACAAGAATAGTATTTATTAAAATTATTGAACGAAATTCAAAAATCTAATTAAATCTATTAGCTGATATTATTTAGTAGCACGGGAAAAATATTTTCTACGCTTTCAATGTATACCTTATAAATAGAAATATTGAACTTTCCAAATGAATCAACTTACTATTTTAATATTCAATATATTCATAAAATGCGTTCAACATTTTAGAAGTTATTAGTTTTCTGATTTTTTAGGAGGTATTTAATCTATTCACGTGTTTCACAGTAATCATCTAAGTAAATCGAAAAATTAAAGAAAGAAAAATTGTGTTCATTAAAATATGACCCCTCATTGTGCATCTGAAAACTTAACGTTAATCAAACTCAGCCGTATGAATGTCTACTATTTAATCGATCGAGACATCCGAGTTTCTTCCCGTCGTGGATTATGTCAAACATTCCGTATGCCGCATCGATCCTATAAAAAAAAAAAAAAAAAATAAATAAATAAAAAAATAAAAATAATAATAGTCGTATAATTACATTATTTGAATAAAAACACGTTCCTCGATAGTTCTTGAACATAATATCGAGTTAATGTTTTTTTCCCCCTACAAGAAGCGACTCTACGCGCCGAGTTAATATTTGTAATACCAGTCAACAACACAGAGGTGTCCAGTACACTTTTTGAAGGTCGAACCGGTTGTAAGCTAAAACTCGCGCGGCCGAACCAGTAACAGTAACCTATTAGAGGTCGTCGGGGTTAGGTGGAAACATTATTTATGTATTCGGATGGATCTGCTTTGTTCAACCTTGACAGTGTGTGTGTGTGTGTGTGTGTGTTCTGTGTTTATGTGTATGCATGTGAATGTGACATGATTGGGCTTTTGTAGCAAAAAATACATCATCGTTTCACACGAAACAATAATAATATGCCAATTTTTACTACGACACGGGAACACTGACAGAGAGAGAGAGAGAGAGAAAGAGATAATTGTGTTTGATGGTAATGACGTGTAAAATATAGTAATATGATATAATTATTGATAATGTATGCAGAAAATTTATTCGAATCATAAAACTATGATATGACTGTGTTGATTTCGTTATAAATTTATATTATTATTGTAATTTACGAAACGTCACCACCGTTAGGGTCAACTCGCGTATTATACATACATATATATGTATAAGGGTAAATAGGGGAAAGAAGTTCGAACGATAAGTTCGCGGTGGGCGAAAAATAAAAATTTTACGCGAAAAGTTGCGTCGACTTTTACACACGACGTCACGTAAACCTGCCGCCACCCGACCACCGCTGCCTACATCTACGTCGGAAACTGGATTGTGTTGTACATTCGGTCCGATGGTAATCAATATGTTTGTCACGTAGAACCAGTATTTATAGAAACAGGTGTGCAAACTTTTGTAGCTCGATTCTGGATTGGCCATGAGTTATCACCACTACAACTACTGTCGTCGGCCGTTACGACTGCTTTATTTCAAGTATACAATGTCAACGCAGACGTAGTATTAATATGTGTTTGTCATTTTTGTACATTGCCATCGTTGTACGTATGTGTGTGTTGTTTACTGGATCAAACGATTTTTGTTCGAATCTGCGCTCTGCAAAAACGTCGTAACGATGACAATAAAATTTACGACCGTCGAATTAAATCGTTGTTGTAGATCGAACAAATCAATGCTCTTACAATGATATATATATATATTATATATTTTTTTTTTTTCTGTTAAAAGTGTCCACACTTTTATGAATAGTAAAACTTATCCGAAATTTTCGACTAGCAACTTTTCGATTTAGTTCTAGATGGTACTTTAAAGAGGTCATTTTTCAAAATTCTTAAAATAGTACATATAAAATTTGATTTTTTTTTTTTTTAATCCAAACTTTATGCAAATTTAAGTATTGATAGACAATAAAATGAAGAATATTATGATAAAACATTTTTTAAGCACATAAAAATTTGTTTTATAAAATTCAAACTATTATTGTGTATTAACTCGAAATCATTTTATTAGAGAAATAATTTATTGTTTCTTCAAAATTCAACATACTCTATTGTGCGTCTTGCGTGAATAAAAAAATGCGTCGCTGTGAATGAAACTAATTTAATTGCTTGAATTTACTAATTGAATTGCTCTAGTTTGAAGACAAACACGTACCTTCTGTGGAGTTTTTCTTATTCTTTCTCAAAGGATCAATTTTCGATGTAAAAATCAAAAAACTCGTTGAAAATAATCACATATGGTTTGTTTTATCGTTAATTTTTTTTTTTACGAAGATTTCAATTAGGTAACTTTAGTAGTTTCGGTTAATATAAAGTAATTAAGTTTTAAAATGATTGTTCATAATTTATTTTATAGTTAATTAAATTCGAATAAAATTTCATTAATATTTAGTTAATTTTTTTTTTAAAATTAATATGCTACTCATATTATGAACCGTATGAAATTATCTTCGGAACGGTCTGTTGATTACAAAAATTGAGAAATAAATTCAAATATAGTATTATTTTGTAATTGTGAGGATTTAGATTAATGTACATTGTAAAACAGTGAAAATTTGTGTGTTTTTTTATTCAAGAAGTAAGAGAACAAGTTGATTTTACATTTATCGCTTAATGTATTTGTCATAGCTAGTTTTATACGTCAAATGTGGAATGGTTTCATTTAAACTAAAAATTAAAAGTTATTTCTGTTCACAAACTAAGAACAAATTTCTTTTTAAAAAAAAGTGTTCATGTTATTGGGGTAGAAATAAAATTATGAAACATAAATTATAAATTATGAAGGGGTTGTAAAAGATCGAAGGGTAAAGTCGTTAAAAAATTGTATTATTCAAATCAATTCATTCATATTAATTTTAAAAGATTCAGTATATTATTATTATTCAAGTTTTCAACTATTTCAAATTACAGATGCTCGAGAAACAGCTATAACTTGACTTTATCATATTTTAACTATAGCTAAAAATACAATTTGACCTTAGAAAATATATAACATTTGAAGTTTTCCTTGAAAAAGCATGCAAATAAACTTATACTAAAAAAAGGAAGTGTAAGGTTTCATTAAAACCTTACGTCACACTTGGTATGTATTACATCCTTTCATAGTGCAAAAATTATAAAATTAATTTTTATATTACGATTATTAAAATTGTTACGTTTTTATAATTTATTTAACTCTGAATATTTATTGAAAAATGATATTTTAAAAACATAGAACTTCTAGATGTAAATAGATCATTTTTTCAAGA
Organism: Stegophylla sp. TES_Ste_2020; assembly: GCA_025469315.1. Taxonomy (NCBI): domain Eukaryota; kingdom Metazoa; phylum Arthropoda; class Insecta; order Hemiptera; family Aphididae; genus Stegophylla; species Stegophylla sp. TES_Ste_2020. Next base: position 51,321 of record JAIPRM010000446.1, read on the forward strand.
ATAATATATTAAAATAAATTTCAAAAGTTTGACAAGAGACGTTAAGTTAAAAACAAACTAAATAATTTCTTGTAAATCATTATGTCACAATTATTATTTTTGTTTGTACTTATCGTTTGAAGATGTGAATTACAAATTTATAAACTTTTATTACCTATAATTTAATTAGTTTTTTTTTCTAATGAAATGTGTTTAAATTGATATATTTTTATTAATAAAAAATAATTACGTTTTTGAGTCGCATATGAATGTAGAAATAATAATACACAATTTCATTGAAACTATAATTTTCAGATAATAAGATAAGTGTGGAAATATCTTTCTTTAAATTCCTTTACTCTGCATAATTACAACCTATAAAAGATACTTACTATTATTATTATTATTATTATTATTTTTTTCATTGATTATCGTAAGCAATTTAATTTTCAGAGTCATTAAAACTATGTTTCAACGTGTAATTTTAGTGGAATGTAATCATACGTGCGATCATAATTCACATTCTCGTTCGCATCTTATATTCTACTACGGTATTTCGAATACGGAATTCTTGTCATCGCAATAAAAGCCGTTAATCATTATTTTTTTTGAAGTCTCTATCGTAGGATCAAAGAAACGCTTTGACCGTTACTTGGGGTGCGACATACTCAGCATTTTTGCCATTTTAATCTCTTTAACTGATAAAATGTAATTGTTGTTTAATAATGGTCAAAAAATATGATTTTAGAAATTTTCGTTCAATACTAAAATGTACTAATTATTTTTATTTATTTATTTTTTAAATATGTGTCGTCTCTCATTTGCATTAATTAATGGCACCGTGACGTTTATACCGTTTAAAATAAATTAATATACCTAGATATAATTAATCTTTTGAAATTTCTAATATACTGATTTTTATAATTGGAATTATTTTAATAAGATAACCATAAAGTACTGCACCATCTAACATACATTGTCTTAAATATTCAAAATGAGTCAAAGCAAAGTGAGTATTTCTAATAGACGGTCTAAAAGAAATTAATTTCGTCATGCAATATATAATATTATCCTAATCGATGTTATAATAGTAATTACTAATTCAAATTTCAATTGTTATTGTATTTAAATTTAAGTATTTTTGTAGAGATTTAAAGTATTGAAAATAACAATAATTATACAAATTAAAGAAAATAAAAGTTAATAATAAATTCTTATATATATACGTGTTTACTTTATTTTATTAAATAAATATATAGCTATCTAATACAGTAAATATATTTGAATTTAATATTGTATACTATGTGTTATGAAAAATAGCATTGCTGGAGTAAGGTACAAGAATTAAATTGTAAAGACCAGACATTTTTATTTTTGTATCCTTTATTATGCCTACAAGGTCAAAAGTGTCCTTGAATATTATTCCTAATATACTTATTAAATTTAATGTCATCACGTTAGCTAACTCAATATAAAAACAGAAAAGCATTTGTCGATAGCATAACTGTACTAAACATTACATTTTAATTTTACAAGTCGACATTTTTCAAAATCACGTATGATGTGTGTTGTGTGTAACGTAGGTACAATTGTAAACAGTTCCAACTAATAATTAGACTATACCTATAAGAATATTGTAAATAATTTGAGGAAACTAAAATAACAAAGGAAAAACAATGTTTTTTATTTAATTAACAGTATTTTTGTCTTGATTTTTTTACTTAATTTGAAGATGCTTTTGATTAGAAGGTGAAGTATAGTATAAACTTGAAATGTTTTATGTAATTTTGATGTTGAGATCATAATCATAGTAATATCTATTTGTCTTTTGAAAAATTGTTTGAATAGGTTGGAACTTGATACATAAATAATATTACAATATGGTTGTTACTATTAAACTGAAATCTAAAACTGTAAGTAGTTCTTAATTTTTATGTAACTTATTATATAGGAATGAAATTAACAGTTAAAAACATATCAGTAAGGAATGCGAAAAGCTTTATCTATATGGTTTTACAACGATAACTTTTTTTTTCGGCAAAAACTTTTCAGTTTCTTTTGGGTACGAAAAAAAATTAAAAAAGTTCAATGCAGTATTTCTACAGGGTGACTTTTTTTAAGCTTGCTCACTCCTTCTTTTGATCGTAAAAATGCAAAACTTTGGATTTTTTTTGGGAATATTCAAGTTACTATAAAAGTTATGTTTTCCATAACTCATTTTTTTTCAATGTCACATGGAAATTATCAAGGATTTCCTGTAGAGATACAAACATTTTTGTTTCAAATGGCAACCCTTTATTTTAACTGCAAAATTTTATTTAGGTGATTTTGTTTTGAATTTTAATGCATTGAAATTAAAATATGAAATGGTAGTTTTTGAATTATTCGAATTTAAGTAGGATATAATGCTTTAAGCATACATTACGTACTACATAGGTAATTAATTATGCATCCAACAGACTATTTTCCTTAATACTTAAATTTGAATAGTTAATAAACTACTCTTTCGAATTTTGATTTCAATATATGAAAATACACAGAAAAATAACCCGAATAAACCGTCGTAGTTAAAATAAGGGGTTGCTATTAGAAAAAAAGTTTGTATCGTCACAGGATACCCTTTATATGACATGAAAAAACCAAGTTATGGAAAACGTAGTTTTTATAGTAACTTAAAAATTCCAAAAAGAAAAATCCCAATATTTGCATTTTTACGACCATAAATGAGAAGGGAGTATGCTTAAAAAAATGTATAATAAAGACTAGAATTATCCACAGACTGTGCTTAAGACGTAAGAGCACAAAAAATCGTGAAAAACATAAAAACGTGCTAGCTAATAATAAAACTTTGATCGTTTTATAATTATTGACATGGTTTTATTTTCATTTATGTTTTTATTCTTACCACTGATGTGAATTTAGCAACATAAAATTTTTCTGTGCTTAAATTAATTTCAATAGGTAACATTTTAAATCTATAGTATTTAATATTGCAATTTTTATAAGTAATTAAAATTTTAAATTTAATTAATCACAACTCATATTTTATATAATTAATTATTTAAAAAATTTACTAATTTTGCTGTATTGCCTTCAAAAAAATAATAGATAACTTGAAAAATATTTTGAGTTGATTATAAATTCATTTATTCATCTTAAACAATATAAAATATGAACATTTTAGTATATTTATTTTTAATAATGTGGCAAACTTTCAAATTATTGACTTGGTAGGTATAAAATGTCGCAATAAAGTTTATCAAATAATAATTATCTGGAAACATTTTTTTAATGAATTTCTCGTCCGTATTTCTATATATGGTATTGATGTGCCCATTTCGATGTAATTTATACCAAAATGGGCGGTAGTGTGTTGGCACAAAATTAAAACTGATTGTAATTTCGCTTGGAATGGTTGAATACTAGTGCTTGGATTTTCTGCCAAAATCACTAGCTCATTTGCCAAGTCTTTTAAATCTCGAATAATACCCTTGTCAATATGTAAATTGGCGTTTTATAATAATAACTGCGCTTTAACCGTGTGCTTAACGAGTATACATTATTGAATTGCATTGTTTTAATGTTTTTATTTTACATTTTAATCACGTAAAAATCATTTTTCTCGATTTCGGTATTATGTTTAGAAATGTGTTTGTTGATTTTGAATACACACACACACACACACACATACACACCAGAAAATCCGGGACGTTCAAAAATTATTATTTATATGCAAACTACCAGTTATTTATGTAGTTATTTGTTTTTCTTCAAAGAGTAGCGACTCTTAATAACTACTAGTTTTGATTATTCGATTAGACATTGATAAACTATTATAATATTGTATACTTATCCATAAATTATTATAATTAAAATTTCATTGTAATTCAGTGTAGTTTTTAAATATGTACGCGTACACTGTATGCGACATTTGTAAAGAATATAACTCATTTTTATTGATCATTATCACTGAGAATTTTACTAAATACTATTTATGTAACCTGAACTGCTATAGTAAATTGTCTTAAGAAAATACTATAGCTTCATTTTTTAATCTAGAAATAAATTATCGTAATATTTATACTTGTACGTCATATCATAATTATTTTATGGCAGTGTTCGTATATTATTCATTGGATAGTTAATTATGTATACATTACTTCCATTGTTTTTTTTTTATCATTATTATTTATACTCACACTTTATTTTTATATTATACTTGTGCAGAATATTTTTTCTAAACAAGTCTTAAGTTATTTTTATGCAAATATTTTTACCAGTTCTATTACGTACTTAAAATTATAGATAACTTATATATTTTAATACACTCCTTCTTATTCAATTGTTAAAAAAAAAAACCTTAAATTCAAAATACACTAGCTTCTTCGCTTCGCCCAGAATCTAAAATTAATTATTTTTATCGTACTTTTTACTTACAAAAATAAATATTTGCGAAAAAACAAATGAAACCACCCAAAAGATGGTAAATATTTTAGTAATTTAAATACGTTAATATACAATAATCTAATCAAATGATGGCAATGATAAATGTTGTATACACATATAATTCTTTGTAAATTATATTTGATAAAGTATCAATCAGTCAAATATTGTTTTAAAGCTTTTTAAAACTCAACATTTTTGTTCGTTGTTGTTCGGGTTGTGATTCAATTAATTTTGCTCCTCTCAAATTATTTTAATTATTTTTTGTATCTTTGTTTAAAATGAATTCGTATCGTCTAAATGTTTTCGACAAGACGTCATGATCACATCAGTGCTTGCGCAACTGTGACACGTTGTAAAAAGAAAGATAATTTGTTTAAAAGCCAAAAATATGAATGGGTTATCGTGATTATGTATGCATCTGTTGTATTCATTTAATCAAACGCGAGATATAAAGGCATCGAGTGCTTTCTAAAATGGCATAATATGTACATAGATACATTATTTAATTTATTGGCGTTGGGTAATAATAAAATTATATTATACGGAGGAATATGAAAATAAGTTTTAAAGGGTGTGCGGCGCTGTACCTCTATCGCACCTCAGCCTTTTCGCGATAATATGATTCTATTTCAAAAGTTACTGAAGATAATATTGTTAATCTATTTTGTCGTACCGTTTTTTTTTTTAACTCAACGTTTGATCTATATTGATTCATGCAGGGGCGCCGGAACAATGGGGGCAGGGGGAGGAAATTGCCCCCACAAAATAAATATCACCGGGGCAGAGCCCTCACGACTTCACAGCCTATTTATATTTACATTTAGCTCGCAATACTTAAATATTATTCTATAATTTTGTTCAGCAAGTAATATTATATTATATCTGTTAATAATTTAAAATACCG